>JAOEHQ010048366.1:0-21203 GCA_025447715.1 Asclepias incarnata
CAACTTATAAAGAAATATATTAGATATCAAAAATAATACGATATAAAATATAATAAAATATAAAATATTATATAATATTGTAAATAATAAAATTTAAGTAAAAAAGGATACTAATTAATGAGGAGAGATAGGCGGGAAAAAGGGAGAGCCTAGTAGCTCCAGATGTTTCTCCAAACTCCTGTTTTAGTATATATTGAGATGTCAAGTTTGAATTTGTAAATTTCATATCGGTTTCAAAGCCGTATAACCAATTTTGAATTTTAAACTTTTAAATTTAAACTTTAAATTTATTCTTAAATTTTAAATTTATTCTTAAAAAAAAATTCACTTAAAAATAAACCATCACCAAATGGTCTAGTGACAAGAAGACCTCTTTCTCACAAGAGGTCAGGGGTTCGAGTCCTACCCTAGGCATATTTGGGATTGTCACATGTATTTAATTTCCACCTATGATAGACCTGGGTGAGTTTTCCTCTCCAGATCTCTTGGTGATAGGGGTTTCTCATCGAGGGGTTTAAATTGGGGGCGAGGGGGTCCTCTAGCGCGGACCCGGTTAAGACAGCGTATGCTAGACCTCCCGATATTCGCGAGTAATCCATGCCTTTCAAAAAAAAAAACCTTAAGTCTAACTAGTCAACATTTAAGTATAAAGTTGCAAACCTTTATATTGTATCTTTAAAATGGCTATGGGTTTGTCATTTTTTTTCATTTGTTTCCTTAAATTATCGAAAAAGCAATTGATTATTGTGAGAAAAACATTAGCATTTACAAATTTTTAATGGATTATGTTTTTTCTTTATATCTATTTTGTTTTGATATCTGTAATTATGAATTACATAAAACTGTTTTAAGACAAAAGCTTAACATATATAAAACAATATATCATAAGGCCATCAAGTAGATGCATATTGAGAAAGATGTGTATGTATTGAGATTTCGAATAATTTATAAATTGTTAGTAAAATTGTGTACATAGCAATTTATAGCATTGCTTTTATCATTATTTTTACCTATCATTGTACTGGTAATTATATATTTATTTCAACTATCTTGTGTGTTGTATTAACACATATTTGTATGCCCTTAGTTAACGTTATTATATTTTCATATCTCATATAATAGATGGCCATTTAAAGGATCATTTTCTTTCAACTTACATTACAATCTTAATTTTATTTTTCAATCTCATTTCATTGAACTATATACTTTTTCATTATATTATCACAATAAATTATTGAACGTACAAATCTAGTATATACTAATACATTATAAAGACTTTACATTTTTTAAAACCTTTAAAATTTAATCAATGGTTTTGTTATACGTTTAGTCAATGGTTTTCTTATACGTTTAGTCAAGCTTCTTAATTTCTATGGTTAACTCATTTAATTAAATAACTTATTTTGTTTAATTTATGTTTTATATTTTAAATATGAAATAACATATAAACATATTTTATACAAACTAGATGGATACCCGCGCGATGCGGTGACGATGTGGTGGTGGCGGCAACGGGTGGTGGTGATGGCGGTGCAGGCTGAGGTGGTGTGGTTATTGATGTAAAAATAATTGATATAAAAGAGGGTAGTGTAATTGTTTTAGGAGTTGAATGATAGATGTTGTAAATTATTTTATTAAAGGTATTTTAGGTATATTGGTTAATTATAAAAAGAAAGGTTTTGAAATTGAGGAGTAATTTAAGTATTTTAAAGATAGAAAGTTAAGAAAAGAGGAGGAGTTACTCTTTTATATAAGAGTAAAGATAAATGGACTTTATGATATTTAAAATACACATAAAATATTATTAGATATTTAGAACTAAATTATCCTTAATGAAATTAACATATAACTAAATTGCGTTATTTTTCATATTATTAAATTGCATGCGAAAACCATCACTAAAAAATGTTAACACCATCAATGGAAAAAACTTACTCTTGTAGCATTGTGCGGACATTATGCTAGTATATAATAATAGAGTTCTCTGTTTGAAGTGTATTCATTTTTAATTTAAAGTAGATTATCTATCTAATTTTGAATGTTTATACTCTTTGCATCAAAATTTTAGATATTGTTATTCAATGTATTGGGTAGTAATTTACTATTATGATATACATATAAATTATCACATCAACACATATCAGCTCGCTAACAAATTTAAAAAATTATCTACATACAATAACAATATATAAAGTTTGAGATTATTATTGTTGATTCTGACTATATATAGTAAGGATACATTTTCAAATAGTTTTAAACAATATAATAATAGTTATTATTATTGTTATTATTGTTATTATTATAATGTTAAGTTCTTATCCAACTCAAACATTTTTCTCACCGTCACATACTCACATTAGTATTCTATCACCTCTTTCATATTTTATATTCAGAAAATACCGTTACCAACTAGGGGTGTCAAAAATATCCATACCCAAATAACCCAACCTGAATGGGTTTGGGTCATATGGGTCACCTTATTCGGGTTTTGGTGAGTTATTCGGGTTAACCCGAACCCAAATGTTTTATATGGTTTTATATATTATTTGATTTTTTTATTTGATATTATTATTTGTAACATTATCAATCATCATATTTCTCACATCTTTCTCAAAGATTTTATTATATAAGAAAAAAAATCTTTTTTTTTTATAATTATTATTGGTTGAAAAACCACATGTCCCCACCCATTCCCAACCCTCTCTTTCTTTCATTTTCTCCACAGGAAATAGAGCTGACAATTTCTGACACGGACCTATTGACACGACACAACACGACCCGGTCTTAACAGGTTTTGTGTCTGGCCTTAACAAGTTTCGTGTCTTAATAGGTCCGGACTTCGTGTCTTAATATGTCCGAACATGTTAATACCTCTTAAGACACGAATAAAATTCATTTTGTATTAGTTAAAAGGATTGTTAAGGACTTTTGTTTCGTTATGTATTAGTTAAAAGGAATATTAAGAACTTTTGTTTTGTTATGTATCAGTTAAAAGCAATATATGATAACATGTTCCTTAACAACTTCCTTAAAAGGTTCACTTATGTTGTTCCCAGTTTAAATTTAGGATTTTTGTTAACAGGTCTCTTACCAGGTTTTTTATCGTGTAACCTGTTAAATATCGTGTCGTGTTTGTATTTGGAAAAATTGACACGTTTAGTTATCGTGTCGTGTTCGTGTTCGACCCAAATAGGTTCGTGTCTTATCATGTTCGTGTTAACAGGTCGTGTCGGACCTGTTATGCCAGCTCCAACAGGAAACACCATGGCCGGCTATGACATGGGAAGAGGTGAACGACCGGCTGAGGCCCGATTTTTTAGGGGGCCCGATTTTTTTTTCCCATGTATATATATAAAAATTGTATATGTAATTAATTAAGCACATTACAAATCCAAACAATTATCTAAAAATTAAAACATATAATTTATCCGACATAAAAAAGCCCACTTATACACCTTTTGTATATATATATATATATAAAACTTATTGAGCGCAACTTCTATCTTGGAAAACAAAGCACGTCATTGTTACTGCATAATTCTCTCTCTTTATTGGAAGGTAACATTTATATTTTATATAATATAATATATCATTATTCTAGTTAATAAAGCAAACATACCGTAACGGTTTGTGTTTTTTGTTGAACGTCTTTTTCTTATTTCGGAAGTATAGATTATAAAAATTGTTTTTTTTTTTTTTTAGGTTTCAAGTTTTAGGTTTTATTTAGTTTTATATATTTAAATTGTTTGTTGTTATTTATATTATTGTTTGATTTTATATCTCTATTTCTTTAACTTTCAAGTTTTGTCGTTTATTTATTTAGTTTTATTTATATCTTTATTTATAACTTTCACATGGTGGCGGTACCACTTCATCTATTGATAGATTGGTACTATATAATATACAACTATGGATTAGGTTAATTGACATAACTTAGAAATAGAATTGGGTGTTTTGAATTTAGATTTGATTGCTAATGGTTTTAACTTTGATTGTTATGTTTATTGATATAACACTTATCGCCGTTTTTTGGAAATTGGTTTATATAATATAATTTGTTGCATCTAGCCTACGGACCTTTTTATTTTGCTCGGCCTAAGTCCAAAAATTCTCAGAGACGGCCCTGGGAAACACCCTCCAGAAAGCATCTCAAAATATTTCGTTGCCAACGATTTATGGTCAGAATACGCTTAAGAAAACAAGCGTTGGGTAAGGCCTAACAATGATAGTAATAATAGTAGAATGATAATAATAACAATAATATAATAATTATATATTACAATCGTATAATCCTAAAATCATATATGCTTTTCCACATCAGTACGTATTTGCAATTTTATAACTATGAACAGTGCCGGCCCAAGCTTTTTGGTGGCCCTAAGCAAGATCAATTTTGGGGGCTTAGTTTATTAACATACAAAGTAAAGTAAACAAAGGAAGAAAAAAAGGGGGGGAGGGGAGATTTTTAAAAAAGAAGGCTGGAACTCTTATTTGGTAAAAAATATACAAAACATTAAGCCCAAATATACAAAACATTAAGCCCATTATGTAAAATATGGAGGCCCTAAACTTTTAGGGGCCTAATTTCTTAATGCTAAGGGCCAACCCTAACTATGAAGATGGAATGAAAATGCCACGTCATCCCGTTTTATTGATTAGAAAAAAACAAAGATTTTGAAAGTTCTACCTAATAATTTATTTAACACATCAGAAATTAGTAGTGCGTGTTCAAACATGTTCTGGTGGTCCAATAAAAATGAGTTATTGTCTTTAGATATTCGTCAACTATATATATAGCATGTTGTATATATTGATCGATTGATTGGGGGAGGTGTCCAGAAAATATAAAACACGTTTAAGTCATGGCTGTCATGCTCGAATGAATGAATATGATTCCATATATAGAATGAATGAATGATTGTCAGTTAACATAAAACAAAAGTTTAGGGAATTTCATACTATTAATTGCATGTGATAATATTGTCAATTACATGTAAAAACTTAAAAGGATTTTTCTAATGACAGCCCTTAGGGCTGTCAATAACCTGCATAAAAAACTTGTACCTTCCATATAAAAAGCTCACCCCCTGAATTTTATGGTAAAAATACAACTATTTTATGCACGTTAATGACTGCCCTAAGGACTGTCATTAGCAAAACCCAAACTTATAATGTAATATCACAGGTGAAATTTAAAAACAAACAATATTGTATAACAATCAGAACCTATAAGAAACATCCAAATTTGACGACTTTTATTGTTTCCGATTTTGAACAAATATTGAAGTTCGTAAGGCAATTTCATATGTAATTTAACCCAAACTATGGATTTCAAAATCAACTTAAAGATGTACAACTTAAGTAGATCCATTAAAAAAAAAAACCAAAAATCACATGTGACAGTATTATTAATCACATTTAATAAGATTATGAATCACATGTGTTTTGATAACATATAATATCAAAACCCGTCATAAAAAACGAAAAAGAATAAAATTTGTCGAAAATATATCAAGTGACATAAGGAGGAAATAATGCTCATTTCCATCATGAAATTCATTTGATTTGCACATTTACCTTCTTTTTTTTTTCTTTTTTGAGATAATTGATTTTAGAGAAGATTGGGTGGAAGTACGTTTTTTTTTAGAACGGCAGATATTATTAAAAATATGAATTACTAGCAAGGCACTAGTAATCCCAAAAAAGTCACAATACAATTACAAGAAAGAATACAACCGAAACACTAGACAAAGAAAAATGAAAGACTCAGGTCTTTAACTGCAAAGAAGATAAGAGGGATTCGAAAAAAACTCGTGCCATTTACGGTTATACCAAGACAGGAGAAAAAATCCCCACCAACGGAGGCCGAGCCACCGGTTTTCACTCCGAGGTGTTTTTAGTATCTTCCCATACAAGACCTGAGGGGGTGAAGCACCGACTAACCAATAACTCACCCACGCAACCGTCATGATACAGCAAATCAAAATCATGACCGCGCATACAAAGTGCTCAAAGTCCAATCTAACCAAGGTGCACACTGCTTCTTTCTCCGATTCGTGATCCAAAAGAACGAGGTTGCCACCAATTCATTGAAAACATCACGAGATTTTCCCCTAACAGAATTATGCACACAATTGTTTCTAGCTTTCCAAAGGAGCCACCACCAAGTGAACAAAATAGCCTTCAACCTATCCTTTTTAGAATGATCAATCGACAAGTCATCACTCCATCTCATCAACTCGTTAGGAGATAAAGCGGGCACGTCAATCCCGAGCCACCTTATAACCAAGCTCCTCATTTCCGTCACCAGATAACAATTTTTGAAGATGTGATTAACCGTTTCAATACCATGTTGACACTGAAGGCACCTCGCAGTAGAAATGTCAATTCCACGCGCAAAAAGATTTAGAAAAGTAGGAAGACAATCTCTAAGTAAACGCCACACGAACAAGTTCACCTTTTTAGGCACCAAAGAGATCCAATGCGTCTTAGAATGGTGGTTATCTTGGAGCAAGTTGTGATCAATAAATAGTCTAACCTGTGCCACAGAAAAAACATTAGAATTATTACAATCCCACCTCCATTTGTCCTCCAATTCGCTAGCTAAGACCGAAGGAAGCATCTTTTTCAAATCATCAAGTTGGTCAAGAGCCCGATCAGATCTGATGGCACATCTCCACGCCCAACACCATTGTCGCCCATCAAACCTATCACTAATAAGACAATCTTTTTCCGACTCCAGCGCATACAGCCGAGGAAAAGATTTAGCTAGCGAAGACGAACCAATCCAAGCCTCTTGCCAAAACCGAGTTTGCTTACCATTGCCTATTTCCTTTCTGACAAAATCATTCGCCATTCTAGGAGAAGCATGAACCGATTTTATAGATTCTACAATCTTCGACCACAAACCAACATTCGCCGCCGTAAGATTAGCGAAACAATGCGTACCATGAATGGCAGACAAAACACGAGACCAAAGACTATCAGGGTTAGTTATCCCTCGCCACCTCCATTTATAAAGTAACGCAAGATTCATAGCGTCTAAACTGCCAATACCTACACCCCCATCTTCTTTAGCCGCTGTGACATTCTTCCAACGAATCCACGCCATTTTTCTCTTTTCCACCGACCCACCCCAAAAAAAAGAAGCCCTTAGACCTTCAAGGATTACCTTTATTTTACTAGGCATTATGAAAATAGAGAGAAAGTAAGTACCCAAAGACCCCAATACTGACGAAACCAAAGTTAATCGACCACCACAGGAGAGTAGACTCGCTTTCCATCTAGACAACTTTCTTTTAAATTTGTCCACAATAGGGTCCCAAGTAGCTATGCTCCCAATCCTTCCACCAATCGGAATACCAAGGTATTTAAAAGGAAGAGATTCCGGTTTACATCCAAAACGTCTAGCGAGAGTCTCGACTTCATTAGCTTGAGTCCCAATACCAATAATGGAGGATTTATCAAAATTTATACCAAGCCGGATATACAATGAAAAAATCTTAGAGCCTTGCCAATAGCCTCCAAATTAGAATCGGTCCATTCTCCAACCAAGATAGCGTCATCAGCGTAAAACAAATGAGAAATGGACATGTGATTGATCTTTGCACAATGAAAAAGACCATTACTAACCAAATTTTCAATAGCCAAATGAAGACCTTCCATCGCAATTATAAATAAGAACGGGGCCATCGGATCACCCTGACGAAGCCCCCTTTGTAAAGAGAATTCATCCGTAGGACTCCCATTAATCAACACCGAAGATTTCGCTGAAAACAGACACTATTTTATCCAAGCAATCCATTTGTTTCCAAATCCCATGCTATGAAGAACCGAAAATAAATAACCCCACGCAACCGAGTCATAAGCTTTGGCAAAGTCTATCTTGAACAACATAAGTCTTTTCTTCCGAGCTTTATACCAATGAATGATCTCGCTAAGGAGAAGAGGCCCATCAAGAATTTGACGACCTTTTATGAAAGCAGATTGCTCAGGACTAATCACCGAATCAATGACCTTCACAAGACGGTTCGCCAACACTTTCGAAACAATTTTATATTGCAAGCCAATTAAGCTAATAGGTCGAAAATCATTCAACAAAATCGGGTTGGAAACTTTAGGGATCAAGGTAATGAACGAAGAATTGCACCCATTCGGAATAAAAGCATTAATATAGAACTCGTCCATCATCTGAAAAAAATCGTCTTGCATTAACTCCCAATACCTTTTAACAAAGGCAAAAGAAAAGCCATCCGGGCCCGGGGATTTATCTCCACCACAACTCCAAACAGCTTCTTTAATTTCCTCCCTAGAAAACGGAGCTTCAAGACCAATCGCTTGAGAAGTAGAAAGAAGCTTAAGCTGATCATCTCTTAATTGAAAAGGAAGTCCATTAAAACTCTTAAATTTTCCTGCAAAAAAATTGTAAAAGCAAGATTTAATATCATTAGGTTCAACAATCCAACTCCCATTATGTTTAACCCCATTGATCGTCCCATTTCTCCTTCTCGCATTTATCAAAGCATGGAAGTATTTCGAGTTTTCATCACCTTCTACCCCCCATTTAACCTTTGCTTTTTGCTTCAAATCTTGATTGTCAAGATGTTCAAATCGATGTAATTCAAGAATAAGATCACGCCTTTTTGAAAATAATTCCTCATTACCACCGGTGGATTCAATAAGCAAATCAACACTTGCAATATCTTTAGTAATCACTCCTTTATTCCTTGACACCTTCTGTTGACGCCATTCTTTAATCCAATTCTTCATCCGTTTTAATTTTTCTTTGACTCTAATAAAAGCCGACCTATGCTGCTCATTCCCATTAATCACCCAACACTTCCTAACCAATTCATCAAACCCATCCATCTCCATCCATGAATTAAAGAATTTAAACGGTTTAGGACCAAAATCACTATCTTTCTTACGCAACAAAAGAGGTCGATGATCCGAAACAATGTCGTCAAGCGCTTCCAAAATAAGACCCGGAAACTCAACAAGAATCGAGTTCGAAATCAAAAATCTATCTAGCCTGCTAGATTTAGAACCATCAACCGATAATCTCGTGAATTTATGCCTCCCCATCGGAATATCTACAAGTCTAGCTTGATCAATAAACCAATTAAAGTTGGCAGCGTTTTGTTTAGAGAACAATGAACCCATCTTATCCTCCTCAAATGACGGGATTAGGGATTATTTCCGTTCTTAAAGAAAGAAGGGATAATGGTCAGATAAATTTTAATTAATAATTATTAAGGTTGTTGAGGTTTATTTATTTAATGTTAGCGTCGGCAAGGTTTTTATGGATATTAAGACGCTTGGCTTTTTGTGGTACAAGACTAGAGCAAAAAAAGCCTTTTTAGGTTGGAAGGATTGGTGTTCTTTTAATGTAATTTGATACTCTTGTTTCGTTGTAACCGCTCCGCAATTGCGTGAGTTGGTAGTGATTGTGAATAATACATACTTTTCAAAAAAAAACTAAATGGATATATATGATGAATTTAAAGTGTTTGGGTATATGTGATATTATTGTATTTAAGTGGGTAAATATGTGATTTTAGAGGTTAACAAGGATATATGGATTTTATTTACACTTTGCTTTGCTGTACTATGCTTTCCCAGTTTCCCCAAAACACTTTTGGGTGGTGTACACCGAAAACAGAAAGATAAACCAACCGTTGACTTGCACAACGGCTGGATGAAGGAATACGTCGGAATGGTGGCTGCACAGGTTGCACAGGTGTTGCTGATGATAGTTAGCAAGTCCGCCATTGCTGATGGCATGTCAAACTACTCTTTCATCTTTTACTCAAACGCACTCGCTTCACTTATCCTTCTTCCGCTTTCTCTCATCTTTCACAGGTGTGTGTGTTTCTATTTAACTTATCATGCTCTAATTTTCTTAATTTGCATTTTTTTTTTTAAATCGTGGATTGTATGTGTGTGTGTGTGTGTTTTTGCAGGTCGCCAAATCGGCCCCTACTTAGCTACATCATCATTTGTGGATTTTTCATTATTGGTCTTCTTGGGTTTGTTTTCTTTAATCCCCTTCTTTTTGTTTCTTTTCTTCTATGTACTCAACTATATGCTCCATCGTCTCAATATAAGTGTCGCCCCCTTCTTTTTTTTTTTCTTTTAAATAAAAGAAACTCTTTCATTGATGAATAAATATTTTACTATGGAAATAGAAGACAAACGAGCAACAATCTGCGCCACTAATCCTTTTTGTATAGCAAACCCAAGACGTTTAAAAACTACATTCATAGATCTTGGCTTCATAACGTTACTGTGCGTGACCCGTTGGACCCTCTGCCAAGTAGCTCAACGGCCAGGTGTGAGAAAACCAAAGGTATTAAATGCAAATGGTATAAACACGTGTTGGTTGTCAAGACACGCCTTCTCGTGTTTGGCCACTTTGGAATAAATGTCGAATTCCAAAAGTATATATGTTAACTTACAAGCTTTTAGTAAGCTGAGTTTTTTTGAGTCTATGCAAAAAGTATGGTAATACCGTCATTTTACTACCAAATAATGTAATGTTTCATTCCATTGTAATAATCTATTCCATTCCACCTTTCATTGATGCATACCAAACGCAACCTTAGTTTGGGATAGAAGGATACAAATTATGCATTACTGAGAGTACATTATCTTGAAATACATGTGGACGTGTGTGGATAATGTCTTTCCAACAAAAATAAAGTACAGTATTAGATTATATACAAATCAATAGTAATACTTTTGATGTAACAAAATTTTGAAACTTACCTTCTTGATGTAACAAATTTTCAAAACATACCTTTTAATATGTCCTCCTTAAATTTCGTCCAAATTGTACTCCTACTGATCAAATGAGGAGAGATAATTACGTGATCATATGGTTTAAGGAGGATATATTATATATTAATGGGAAAATCTCATTGAATTGTTGTCACTTTCACACATTGTCCATTATACTAATTATAACCTTTATGGTCAATTAAGATAATTACAACTTTTTTGACCTGCTAAAGCCTAATTGTTACTATCGGAGCGGGAAATATGGGTGACGTAGTATAAGATAACTTTACCAGGTAGGCCATTGTCATTGTGACCGGTTATGATGGTAAAAATTATGCTTTAGCAGGTCAAATAAAGTTATAATTACCCTATCCGGACCAAAAACAGTTATAATTACCTATATGGACAAAAAAGTTATAATTACCAGGATGGACCCGTCAAAATTGATTACACCTTACTACTTTGTGACATTTTCCCCAGTATAATTAACTCTCATTTTGGTACCATTTTCATGTAACCAGCTTACATCTGTTGTCTCATTTCCTTTTTACGGGTGTTTACTCGAATTCCCGTCCTATATGTTTATTTTCACCTAGTTAATCTGCCATGATGTATCAATCAAGAAATTAGAACTCCATTAGCTACTTACGTAACAACTGTTTGATTACTTCTCTAAACAGTTGCTTATGGAAAGGAACACATTTGAGACAAACTGATTTCAAATGTTAATTCTTTTTAAGGCATTTGTCCTTTAGAAATACCTTTGCGATGATATGATTGTAATGTCTCTTACTGCTTACGTACAAACAGTATATATCAACCATATAAGTTCATGGTGCATCATCTCCTATGCAAAAAACTAGTTTTCTTTTTCTTTTTAAATTTTGGAAATTTGATACACTGACTGGTTAATGTTTGAAGTTTCTTGGCACAGGTATTTGGTTATTCTGGTATTTCATATTCTTCTGCTACTCTTGCAACAACTTTGCTCAACCTCATCCCTGGTTTTACCTTCATACTTGCCATTTTGTTTAGGTAAAGCCACTTTACGTTACTACTATATAGTTTACATATGTATTATCTTATGTGTGTTTTAGTTAATGATGCCATCATTGCTCTTTACATGTGCCAAACTGTTTCTCTAATGGTCATACTCGTTTTCAGTAACGGAATTCGAACTATATTATTGGAGGGGCCGAAATACAAAGATTTTTATTTTGAGGGGCCAAACTAAGTTTTTATTAAGTTTTATAGTATAATTTGTAAATTGACATACAAATTTAGACATAGTAAGACAAATTTTGGGTGGGCCACAACCCCCTTTGGTCCCTATTAAGATCCATCGTTGCTCGTTTTACCCGAAACTCATTGAGATTCCGTATGTCATACGAGTAGACAAAAACAGTCGCACATCTATTGATAATTTATATCTTGTTTGTGATAGCTCAAAATCAAGTATTTAATCTTTTGTAGGAAATTGGGGTGTGAATAATGAACCATAACATGCAACGTACAACTAGTTTTCCTTCTACAACTTTCGTGATAGCTTGGAGCCTTGATGCACTAATCCTTAACATGTGATGTAAAGATTTAACACCCTATGATTAAATATGCTATTTTCTGCCATGGATATCACTATGCTAAAAAGTATGCTCATAATCACCAAGGCTTGTAAATATAGAGGTGAATTTCTAGACATCGAGTTTGAATTGTTATATTGGTGGTTTTAGGTTGGAAGCAGTCAACAGTGGTAAGAGCACCACACATGCGAAATTCATCGGCACTGCAGTGTCAATTGCAGGGGCTATCATTGTGACTCTTTACAAGGGCCCCACACTTCTATCATCTCCTTCAAAATCAGAAAACCTAAAGAATCTTCTCGTGCAACCATCAAACTGGATTCTTGGAGGAATCTTTTTAGCAATCGATGCCTTTTTTGCTTCCATGTATATCATTGCTCAGGTAAAATGGTACAACAATAGCTGATAATCATTTTGCATATTGTCATGTTGTTCCTTAACTAGTTCATTTTGTATATTTTTTTTCCAGGCACTTGTCCTTAAGAAATACCCTGCAGTGATGATTGTGATGTTCTCTTACTGCTTCGTCTGCACTATTTTATCAGGTCTAGTTTCTTTGATTGTGGGAGATGACCCGAGTAGTTTCAGTTTAAAGCCCAAGAAGAGGTTGCTTTCCATCCTCTACTCGGTAAGTGGATATGCTCAATGTTATGGATAATCTCGCTGCTGTGACATCATTATACTCTTCATGTATTATCATTATTATCTTTGTTTAGTAAGGGTCCTTCCATTGTGGAAATATATAGGGTATTTTTGGTTCTGCTTTTCAAGTCACGGTTCAAGCATGGTGTGTACGAAGGAGAGGACCAGTTTTTGTTGCTATGTTTCATCCAATAGGAATTGTTATTTCTACCCTCATCGGTGTCATCTTGTTAGGCGATGGTTTCTATCTTGGAAGGTGAAGATATTTTTATGCACGCAGTACAGTTTATGGTACTTTATATCATACATTTTGCTTATAAGATCGTCATGAAACAAAAGTAATTTAAAACCCTCAAAAAATTTTGTGCAGCTTATTGGGATCAATTGTTGTTGTGGTTGGGTTTTATACTGTGATGTGGGGAAAAGCCAAGGAAGAAAAGATTGTGCTATCTGCGACGTTGGACTATGAAAGGGCTGCTCTGTTAGAAGATGTTGTTGAGGAACAAACTACGTCTTCTTCATCATAAACCTCATTATCGAGCATGATGTTTTCAAAGTTGAAAGGGAAACAAACCTCATACCTAATTGTTTCAAAGCTGTTTCCGTTTCAGATCATAGATATGGGTCGATGTGCGACCAATTAGTTCATCTTTAGGTAGCTCTTCTATTGGGTAAAGGGCATATTCTCTTTTGTTTTCTTTCATTTGTATAAAACGCACTTGTATTATCATAAGTACTTGACCGAGTACTTTTGACCTTGAAGTGATATATGCAGAGACATGTATTCAACACGGAGCACTGCTTTAGTAAAATGCTGTAGGATTACAAATGGAGATGATTTCTTGCATAAATAAGAACAAGAACACACATCCACGGGTGCTATCCCCCCGCAAAAGATTCACCAAATTCATGTAATTTACCAAATCCACTTAATTTTCTTCAGATTATTACTGTTTATATAGGTAAAATCTCCTTAAAGAAAATATGAAATCATTTTTATGTTCTGTTTAATAATTAATAAAAGTTAGGCAAATTTAGGAAGAACTGAAATTTAATCTTAGAGTGAAAAGACTAGATGAGAATAGCTCTTAGTGGAAGCCAAGGGGCAAACCAAGCTACCACTTTCCTAGTCATTGAAAATGGATCAAGTGAAATATAGAGTGGATAAACACAAGAGGTTACAATAAATCAATCAAGTGAATAGTTATATAAAATAGATAAACAAGAGAGATTTTTCAAGTTATATGGGAAAGATAAACTTTTTGGTTTAGATTGTGGTTGTTTTTCAATTTTCTTTCCCTAGTCACCCTTCGAATCTAAGAAATCTTGTTAGCACGTGAAGGTTTATGTGACAAGTTATGCCTAATTAGAAATCTACCCATACAATGCGCAGTAGTGGATGATTTTTCCAAAAAGTTTAGATTGTAGTGTACATAAAATTCGTAAATTTCATTAGTCAAAAGATGATGGTGTCCGACAGCCGGTTTCGCTGACCGCCGGTTTTAAATTGTTTAGCACATGATATATAAAAAATGTGTTTGTTATTATTCTGGAATATTAAAAAAGGGAATGGTCATGTAAATTAATATATAAAGTTGGTTATTATAAAACAAATATTAAAGTTATTGCCGTTAAAAAAACCATGTATTAAAGTAAAACAAATAGGATAAGATTTTGATCATTGGATCATGATAAAACTGATGCATGAAAATTCATAGAGCACAAAGATTTTTTATGATGCACAACGATTTTCAGTTAAAACAAAATGATTGTTTTATTTGTTTTACCTTAATATTTGTTTTACATTAAAATTTATTTTATTTGAATCAAAAACTATATAAATAAATAAAATAAATTATATTAATTAAATACTTAAAATTTTTAAAAATTTAAGACACCTCAAATAAATTATAAATTTCTTTTAGATAATATTTTTAAACCTTGGCAAATAATTGTAATCTCCAAAAATGACAATATTCTTTGAATTAAAAAATCTTATCACTTTCCACAATGTATGCTTTTCAATAATTTTAGTCTTTTAGATACCAAAATGGACCAATCCTGTGACAGAGTCACACCAACCTACGTTGCAACTCGTGGCTAATCATGCGTTTTAATGAAACACGAATTTTTGTCTTCAACCAAAAACATGTTATCCTTCCCCACTCCCCCCAATGTACCATGTTGCATCACCCAATCTCTATCTCATATGCATACTTACACACATATGTCTGTATCTTCATTTATTATACATATATATTCACCTATGATATGAAACTTACAGTTATTCAAGATTTCTTTGGATAGATCAGTTGTAAGTTTTAAATCACAAATCCCAAGTGATCTTTTTTTCAGGTTTTTCATGTTGGTTCTTGTGTTTTTTCCTTTTTTTTGGGAATGAGAATTGGGTATCTTTTTGTTTCATATTTGAACAAAGTTTAGCGCTTTAATTTATAGTCTCAAGATTCCTCAAGTGGATTGCTTTGTTTCTTAGAAATAGTTGATTGTATTTACATAAAACCGGTTGGTACGACCGATAATGGGTTGGTTATCTATTTTGAAATAGTTTCGGTTTTTTATGGGTCTTAAGTGAACTAAACTTCACGATTTTCCAAAATTGTTACTTTGGCTAATACGGGTATGAGTAAATAGTTTCAAGATTATCAAAGTTTGGCGCTTTTTCTTTATATAGTCTCAAGTTAATTTATTTGGGTCTTTTTTTTTAAGTGAATTAGGTGCTTTTTTATACATGGGTTTTGAATTAAGATTCCAAAAGATGAGTGCTTTTTAGTTTGTGATTGTAAGTCAACTATTTCAAGATTTTTTAAGTTAGGTTTCTTTTCCGAGTAACTTGAACTGGTAAAACCTTATCCGTTTACCCTTTTTCTCCGATTGTTTTGAAGAGATTAGTGATGGAAGAGGATGGGATAGAAGAGATTAGTAGTAGTAGTAGCATTAGTGCAAGGTTATTGAGGAGGAGGAGTGGTGGTGGTGACTCAGGGTCAAGATGGGTGGATGGTAGTGAAGTGGATTCAGAATCACCACCGTGGTCATTGCTTAATGATGATGAAAATAGAAGTGATGGGTATGGATCTCTTAGAAGACGGTTGGTGAAAAAGGCGAAAAGAGTTGACTCTTTTGATGTTGAAGCCATGGCTATCTCTGGTGCCCATGGCCACCATAACAAGGTTAGTTCAATGGTCAACCTGTTTATTTATGCATTTAAATATAATCGTTAGTTAAGAATTAAGGGGCAGGTGGAGTTTGTTGAATTGGTATCTATGTGTATGTGATTAAATTAGGTGGTTTTCATATATGAATAATATATTCACTAACAGCATTTTCTGGTTTATGATAAATTTTTTACTAACGTTGTGACTTTCGTTTGACAACGAAGTTAAAAATGGATTTGGGAAGAACCTCTTATTAGTATCTCAAGCAACAATGTATCAATCTTGTTAATGGGGTGTTTGAATTTTTGCAAACATCAGGAAGTTTCGATATGGCAAACTCTCGGATTGGCTTTTCAGACTCTTGGAGTTGTATATGGTGATATGGGGACCAGTCCTTTGTATGTGTTCACTGATGTTTTCGCCAAGGTCAAAATTGAGTCAGACGTTGATGTATTAGGAGCTTTATCACTTGTTATATATACGATTGCTCTCGTGCCTTTAGCAAAGTATGTTTTTATAGTGCTAAAAGCAAACGACAATGGTGAAGGTGAGAATGATGAAATACCTCTCTCATTCTCCTTCAACATATGCACAGGTTGACTTTCCAGGTCAAAAAGGATAATTTTCAACTTCTGAAAACTATACGAGTTCTTTAACTTTTCAAGAAAAATCTTTTTTTTTTCTTTTTTAATAAATGTATGCAATTTAAATCTACATCAAGAATTCCACATCAGTATGAACTTAGAAAAACTAAGTTTGAGCACTATCATTTTTTGGCCGATTGACTTTACAAGTCAAAACGACTAAATTTTGACTTCAGAATAACTCATTAGTTTTTTAACTTTTCAAAGAAAACATGATAACTAGTCACTACACTGGACTTCCAACAATTTCTTTCCATAAAATGTGCAGGGCAATTGAATCACTTTTATGCTTATATATACCTAATCTTGCAGGAGGAACTTTTGCACTGTACTCATTGATATGCAGATATGCAAAAATCAATCTTCTACCAAATCATCAACAAGCAGATGAACGTATATCAAGTTTTAGGCTCAAATTGCCTACTCCCGAACTGGAAAGGGCTTTGAAAATCAAAGAGAAGTTAGAACACAATTCCTTTTACAAAACTCTTCTCTTATTGCTCGTTCTAATGGGAACTTCCATGATCATTGGGGATGGTATTCTGACCCCAGCTATATCAGGTAAGTGTTTGGCTAAAGAGATATTGCTTCCTATTACTTGATTATGTAGGGTCAAATAATCAGTTTGTCACAATAGTGCCTGTTTTGGTCATTTCTATTAATTTCTTTAATCAACTTTGTCAAACATATATTTAGCAAAAGCACATCAGTATCTTCTCACAGATGATTATTTGATTCCGATTACTTATTAGTTGTTACCATATACTCACCTTTAAAACGCACATTCATACACAATCCATTCTTACTGTATGTTGTTGTTGCAGTCATGTCTGCTGTGAGTGGTCTGGAAGGTAAAATACAAGGATTTGGTACAGGTATGTGAACAGCTGATGGTTCATTGATTCTTAATGGAGTCGATATTTGTTGATTCTTTAACTCGAGATATTTTGTTTTACAGGCGCTTTAGTGACTGTATCAGTTGTCATTCTTGTGGGATTGTTTGGCATACAGAGGTTTGGGACGAGTAAAGTGGGGTTGACATTTGCTCCTTGCCTTGCTTTGTGGTTCTTTAGTCTCGGGTCTATTGGATTATACAACCTTATTAAACATAATATATCTGTTGTGAAGGCTATTAATCCTATGTATATTTATTTCTTCTTCAAAAAGAATTCTTTCACGGCTTGGTCCTCACTTGGTGGTTGTGTTTTATGCATTACAGGTACGTCTGTTTCTACATTTTGTTCTAAAGTTATTTTCCTTTCTGAAACAATCGCTTGCAAAATGAAGTTTCTGGTTCTTTGCACATTATTGATGTGATTATGATTATGTGGCCCTTCTTTTTCCAGGAGCGGAAGCAATGTTTGCTGATTTAGGCCATTTTTCAGTGCCATCCATACAGGTTTGGAACATTCTTTTTTCTTACCTAAGTAACAGAGGTGGCAAAATGGGAGGATCAGGCGAAGGGGTCAGAGTCTGGTTGGGCCTATCTGCTAACATTTTTTTCTCTTTCTTTTCTTGGTTTATAGAAGATAACCATATTTTTACAATGATAATCTAATCTCTGAAAGAAAGAAAAAAAAAGGATTCAAGGCGTTTTATGCATTTTGAAGAAAATTTTGGGAAACATTCAACCCTTTTGACACATCACCATCTTAACCAAGTTTTTAATTTGAACGATTTGACATGTTAGGGTCACTTGTAATCTGTTTACATAAATGGGTTGAAGTTGCCACTTCTAATAAGTAGTAGTCCATCTTAGTAGTTGGAACTTCTTCCCCTTTTTATAGAGCTGCCGGATCCTGTCTACAATGCTAGTTATAATCATACTTTCATGTTCTAGATTGCTTTCTCGTTCGTGGTGTTTCCATGCCTTCTTTTGGCTTACATGGGTCAAGCTGCTTATCTCATGAAATACCCTGATTCTGCAAGCAGAATATTCTATGATTCCATTCCAGGTAATGCTTCTACTGATTGTTTTGGAAAAGACCTTTTCTCATTTTAATGACTAATCAATTGAGATGTTTGTATGAACAAACAGATGGACTTTTTTGGCCCGTTTTTGTGGTGGCCACACTCGCTGCAGTTATTGCTAGTCAAGCTATGATATCTGCTTCATTCTCATGCATTAAACAATCCATGGCTCTAGGATGCTTCCCTAGGTTAAAAATCATTCATACATCAAGAAAATTCATGGGTCAAATCTACATTCCCGTCATCAATTGGTTCTTAATGATCATGTGTGTTCTCGTTGTAGCCACCTTTCAAAGCACCACTGACATAGCCAATGCATATGGTTCAGTTCCTTCTCAGTTTTCCCTATTACTATTCCATATAGACCTAATTTACTTCCAAAACTGCCTGCAACTTTGTCTACTGAACTTCATTACCCTCAGGGGTGTTTATGATTGCTTATTCAAACTGGTTGTGCTTTTTGAAATATTCAGCAATCTCAAACTCCCTCAAAGCTGCTTATATACTGTATAAGTGTATAAGCACATAAGTATTAATAAGCAAACTCAAATAGACTTGTGGTTTTGTGCAGGCATAGCGGAAGTTGGGGTGATGATGGTTAGCACGACCCTAGTGACACTCGTAATGCTTCTAATCTGGCAAACGAACGTACTTTTAGCATTGAGTTTCCTTATCTTTTTTGGATCCATCGAGCTCTTATACATGTCAGCCGTTCTATCCAAAATCACCGAGGGCGGTTGGCTTCCACTCGCATTTGCTTCATTCTTCCTTTGTGTCATGTACATTTGGAACTATGGAAGTGTGCTAAAATACCAAAGTGAAGTCCGAGGTAAAATCTCGATGGACTTCATGAACGACCTTGGTTCAACCCTTGGAACCGTACGAGTCCCTGGAATTGGGCTACTCTATAATGAGCTAGTCCATGGTGTACCCTCAGTTCTCGGGCAGTTCCTACTAGACCTTCCAGCCATCCACTCCACACTTGTTTTTGTCTGCATAAAGTATGTTCCAGTCCCTGTAGTCTCTCAAGAAGAACGTTTTCTTTTCAGACGAATCTGCCCAAAGGACTACCATATGTTTCAATGTGTAGCAAGATACGGGTACAAGGACGTTCGTAAAGAAGATCACCATGCATTCGAGCAACTACTTGTTGAAAGCCTAGAGAAGTTCATGAGAATTGAAGCTCAAGAACTCGCGTTAGAAAGTGACATCAATGATGTAGATTTTGATAGTGTTTCAGTTGGCCAAAGAAGCTATTCTGGTGAACTTAGTGTACCATTGATACAACCAGATGATGAACCAGTGCTGCCATCGAGTGTCATGGGCCCCGTTGATGAAGATCCAAGCTTAGAATACGAGCTTTCGGCTCTTAGAGAAGCTACGG
Source organism: Asclepias incarnata (assembly GCA_025447715.1). Taxonomy (NCBI): domain Eukaryota; kingdom Viridiplantae; phylum Streptophyta; class Magnoliopsida; order Gentianales; family Apocynaceae; genus Asclepias; species Asclepias incarnata. The sequence goes on from JAOEHQ010048366.1 coordinate 20,174, forward strand.
AATCTGGGTTCACTTATTTGCTTGGACATGGATCAGTAAGAGCTAAAAAGGACTCATTTTTCTTCAAGAAACTTGTGATCAATTACTTGTATTCATTTCTGAGGAACAACTGCAGGGGTGGTGCAGCAACAATGAAGGTTCCACACATGAATATCATACAGGTTGGGATGACATATATGGTATGATATACATATAGTATACATGTCATATTCTATTATGTATTTGTTAAATTATGGTTTAGATGCTAAAGTCAAAGTCAAAGTCAAAGATCCACGACTTTGTTTTGAAGACTACTTCATAGTAGTGCATTATTTGTTCAAGGTGGAAGAACATAAATGGTATAAATATTTTATTTTGAACGAAAAAGAGGATTTCCTAGTGATTTCTACATTAACTTTGTACTCTGGATCGTTCCATAATAGCCAGAAAGTATCTTATATTATCTATAATAAAATATAATAATAATGGTGAAAGGGATTTGTAGGATGTTACACTTTGCGTATTTTAAAAGAAGACATTGACATTATCATGCAACTTCCGATCTCTCAAATTGAATGACCCTAAATGTCATTATACTGTTGATCAAGCAAAAGCATATATTCTTTCTAGATTTTGAAAGAGACTTTGGAGAACTCTTTCAAATTGTGTCCATATATGGTTTTTAAAACTTGCAGAACTCTTTCTCATGCATGGTTTATCAAAGTGAAGCATTGGGTTATGTTGAGTTTGCATTAATATTGCTTCTTTTTCTTTGTTCTTTTAACACTACATACATACATTTATGAAAAAAGATCAACAATCATGAAGGTAAAGTCAAGTCATTTGTATTTAATATTTTGGGCAAATAACATTTTTACCCAAATCTTCTTTACAAGAGAAACTATTTAGATTTTATTTATTTAAACTAGACGCATGCCCGCACCATGCAGCGGCAATGATGGTAGCGGCGGCAATGGTGGCTGTGGCGGTGGCGATGGTGGTGGTGTGGTTATTAATGTAAAAGGGGTAGTGTAGTTATTTTAGAAATTAA
>JAOEHQ010048367.1:0-10253 GCA_025447715.1 Asclepias incarnata
TTGCGTGCATACTGCCCAATTGGATGTCACTGCATTGCGCTCGATGATCTAACTTCTAACTCGCCGTTCAAAAAAAATAAATCTTGTTCATTCTCTTGATCATTGTGATCATTCTGCTTCTTTCCCATAAGTTGATCTGGGTTATTATTATTGATACAGTTGTATATTGTTCTTCATACTAATCATTCGATTAGTAGTATTCAGTATATATGTTCTTGGTTATATTCTCTTGGTTGTGATCTATCCTTTACATTAAGAAATTTGCACTCAAGCTATTGGTCCATTGGGAAGGGTATTCAAGTGATTTGCAGGCTAGATTTCCAACAATTAATTTTTGAAGGCAAAAATTGCTTAAAGAGGGGAGTATTTGTTACATGACATACAAGTTTAGTAAACAATATACTAGTGATGATGGTTGAGGGACCAATTGTGTAATATTTTCATAATTCTGTTAGGAGCCGTTATTAGTTTGTTAAGAACAGTTATAGGTGTAATTGTGTATAAAAGCCACTGGCATTGTGAAATGAAGATTCATGCTTGATTTGATACAACATTTTTCTATCTCCATATTTTCTCACTAACATTTTTGTATTCAATGTATCTTCATGTTGCCTTCCAAAAAAGTGTTCATTGACATGAATGACAGTAACATTACGTAAAAGGCAAAATAAGAATCGACACATATTCAATCAAGGAATTGTTCGTCAAAAGCAAATCAGGTAAGCAATAGCTTTATGGTTTTTAACATACCGGTAATACAAAAGATTCCAGTAAGATTTTAGTAGACACACAAAAAACTCATAACCCAAATATCTATCTGCCAATATACAAAAACCGGAATGAAATATCTTTAATCGATATGTGACGTAGTATTTAAACGACACGTGTCTCTTTTAGTCTATATTAATAAATCATATTTTTTTAAATAACATATATAAACGAGTAGGGTAGATGAACATTTAAATCATATTAATAAACTTATAGTGAGTAATAGTTGAACACGATAGATGAGTCAAATATGGCCCTGCTTGTGTCTGTTAAAGGCTTACGTATCGAAGAGAAGAGAATAGGGTTATATATAGAATCAATAGAAAATGGAAGAAGAATTGTAATGTGATTATAAAATGGATATTTGTGTAATTTTGAACATTAAAAGCTCCAGTCATAACAGAACCAACATTTAATTTATAACTTTTTATTTCAAAGCTTGAGATCCAGCTACATACATCCAAACAAAGCTTTTAAAATAAGAGGAGTTTATTATGCAAAACTAAAAACTTCAAAAAACTCTTAAAAAGTTCTTTCCAAACATGCCCCTAATGTTCGAAAAAATGCAACCATACGTTGAGTCTGATTTTAATTAGATATCCCTTTTGCTTTGTCACTGATTGTCATTCTTGGGAATAACTACTATTGTGGTGGTTATCAAGTTGTGGAAAACCCAATTTTATCTTGTTTTTTTTCCCTCGTGCTTTGAATTTTAGAAACAAATATAATTAAGGACTCATCAACTCTCTAAATAGCTCTAGTTGTTTATTATGGAAACGAGTGTTTTTTTTTAACCATAACGATTTTGAAATATAACTACACGACCCTTGTGCTTTTAAACATGATTAAATTTTTACATTATTTCTATTTTTTTAACCAATAAATACTGCGCACATCAGACAAACATGAGCATAGGAGGGAATTCCTTCAAGATATAACATGTTCATACTTCATAGTTGGAAAAAAAAACAACACAAAAACAAAAACCAACAAGCGGATCAAATGGAAAACCTTTTACCTTTGGAGACAAAGGTTAAGGGTTCGATCCTCACCACTGCAGGCCGGATGTCCTTCTAGAAGCAGCTTCTCTACCTTTGAGTACAGGTAAGGTTGCCTATATCTTACCTCTCCTATACACTTTGGAAAAACGGTATTGAGCACGGTTGTTACCTATAGTTGCATAACCAAAAAAATAAACAAATTAGAAACAGAAATTCCATTCACTTATTCAAACATAGCTTCATGCATACAAGGTATCTCATAACCTACAATATGCATGAATGGACGATTTAGATCACATGGTACCAATTAGCATGTATTACTGTGAGTTCATGGTGCTAATTCAAATCAACAAATGGTCAGCAACTAAGTGTTCAACGAGCAAGTTGGGTCATTATAGAAACTAAACATCGACAAATGTTGATTTGTGACACATTCAATATGTAGCTTACTGTAACCATTTTGTACAACACTTTCAAAAACTTGACCCGTGATTGGTTCACACTTGATGAAGGCCTTTGCTTTGTCTTTGAATTATGTTTGTGTCGGGACTTTTAGGCAGATTCCAGTATCCAACCCATCTTTTTTTGCCGGAGCATACCAGGAAAAACTGACCCATACTTTCTTTTAAGAAAAACATATAACCTTGTAAATAGATAAATGGGCTAATAACCGAACTCAAACCTTTGGGCCACTGACTTAAACATGCTCAATTATATAAAGAGATAAATGGGCCAGTGGCCCAGTACACACGCATAATTATACCTAACTTACTAAAACCCTAGCTGTATATTTCTTCACTTCACCCCCATTGCAGCTGCTTTCATTTTTCGGGCGTTCTTTTTTTCAGGTCTGCTCCTCTTCTCTCCATCTCAATCTATCCATCATATATATAGATATATAGCATTCATCAGTTAGGGTTTCAGTTTTTGCCTCTTTTTAGTAAGAAATTTTGATTTCTTATTTATGTTATGCTTATACATAGGGATGTTTTTGATACATATATATATATATATATATATATATATATATATCACTTTTTTTCAGAAAAATTGATGTTTTATTTTGTTATCGCAAAATATTATGCTGATTTTAATTTATTTATTTTAAATATTTTTTTTTAGTATATTTTTTAAATGAGGATAAAGCTTAATGTTTTTAGCTCATGGTTGATGCGTAAATTAGGTTCAAACACACATTCACACATATATGCATATGTGTGTGTGTGTGTGTGTATTTACATGTTTACCTCCAATGTATATGTTAGTTTGTATCTGTCAAAATTGTTACATATCTATTAGAGTTATCTATGTCTAGACTTAAATCAAGAAACTTTAAGGTTTTTTTTTTTGTTAAAATGTTGATTTTTTTTATTTGTTTGTTTTAGAAGTAACTTGAGGAGACAGCAGCGAGTGATTGCGCGCTGAATTGACTTTACGCAACAATGGTACATGTTAACTTTTACCGAAACTGTAAGTCCTATTTACCTTTTATGCTACTCTTTTTATACATATACGTGCATAATTGAGACACAAATTTGTGTATATATATGTATATGCATTTGGTCCAAGAATATCATTTTGTTTTCAAGTTATTAGTTTTTTAACATTTCTATAGGTCACTTATTGGTGTTGAATTTAGTTGGTTATGGTGATGATGTGTGTGCTGTCAAGTATCAATGGTTTCCAGCTTATCTATTTGTCAAAGTTCTTTGAATCAAAGTGCAAATGTAATGTTTTCAATGCTTAAAAGAGCATGTTTTACACCTCTGTTTATATTAAGTTTTGACGGTTTAATAAAAAAAAAGTGATTTTAAAAGGATCATGTGAATGTGGTACTATCAGCTATGTGTTTATGCTATATAAAGTGTGTATGAAATGTTTTGCTTTCCAATAAGTGTTTGATCATCACATACACTAAAATGTATTTCAGATGGAAAGACTTTCAAGAAGCCCCGTCGTCCATACGAGAAGGAGCGTTTGGATGCTGAGTTAAAACTTGTTGGAGAGTATGGTCTTCGATGCAAACGTGAGCTCTGGAGGGTGCAGTATGCTCTGAGCCGTATCCGTAACGCTGCAAGAATGCTTCTGACCCTTGAAGAGAAGGACCCACGTAGGATTTTTGAGGGTGAAGCTCTTATGAGGAGGATGAACAGGTATGGGCTTTTGGATGAGAGCCAGAACAAGCTTGATTACGTTCTTGCCCTTACTGTGGAGAACTTTCTAGAACGTCGTCTGCAGACACTTGTGTTCAAAACTGGGATGGCCAAGTCCATCCACCATGCTAGAGTTCTCATCAAGCAGAGGCACATCAGGTATTATTGCTTTACTTGATTTTGATATGTTTTTACTTGCATGATTTCTATTTTTCTATTCATGTCATCGTTTTGTTTAGCAAATTACTATAATGATTGTCTTGTGTTTTATTCGGAAAACTTGGGACCAGTTCAGAAAGCAATATTCCCCCCATAAGAACACTCTGGTTCAATGTATAATTTTTAAAAGAATTAGTTATTGGCATGCTAAAACTAGAATTCCAAGAATTTACAAGGTGGATAGATGTTGCTAACTTTACATATGATTTTCTGATTTTTTTTTTACTGGTATGATACTTATCTTCATTTTCATGTAACATAAATACTCTTATGAATGTCTTAACCATGGGTGAAATGACGATACCGGGGTTTTTTTGGTACAAACTGACATATCCGGTGGTTTTTTGGTACAAACTGACATATTCATTTCGTATCAAATGGGCTTCAATTTATGACACAGATATGATTTTGTTGGCCTGCTAATGTTTCTTATTGTTTTATCATCGTTGAAATAGTTAATTGTGTTTACAAAACCATACTGTTATCCAATTTTTGGAATAAAACAGTTACGGAGAGGGTATAGACATTTTAATCACTGCATCTGCCATTGTTATTGATTTAATACTTATGATGCTAGTGTTTGTTATTGTTTCTAATAATTACAAAATAACATCAAATCTACAGTACCACTCTGACATGAAATGAACCAGTTTGGCTGGTAAAAAATGACTTGGTTGACCAGTTACAATACCTCTTATGAACATTTGGGACTACTTGTGTGTTCCATTTTGCTTACAACAGAGTAGTTTAACACATGCGATAACTGCTAAATACTGAATTGTTTTCACAAGTGTTTAACATTCCCATTCTTTATAAGTTTGTTAGTTTTCGTATATGGTATTTCATAGTAATTGTGAAATTGTTTAACCATGGTGGCTGTTACAGGGTCGGAAGGCAAGTGGTGAATGTTCCGTCATTCATGGTGCGTGTTGACTCCCAAAAACACATTGACTTCTCTCTTACAAGTCCATTTGGAGGTGGCAGACCTGGTAGAGTGAAACGAAAGAATCAGAAGGCCGCTGCAAAGAAGGCAGCAGGTGGGGACGGTGATGAGGATGACGAAGAATGAGCTCTTGAGTATCTTGTTTTATGAAAGGTTTCATCTTTTTTATCCAGCGAACATTGTTATTTGATCTTTTTCAGAACCTGTTATCATAGGAAGTTTTTGATGATTTGCTGCTGTGTTCTTGAGAATTAGTAATGGATTATGGATCATTGTCTTGAAAGTTCCAAAACAACAAAACTTCGTATTCTGAAATCGTAGCTAGTATTGCATTTTGCCGTTTGATTAACCGTGCTCGACACAAATATGTGCCGTCTAAATTTTACAGTATTAAACATATCTATTTCACTATTTGTTGTGCTGTCTAAATTTGACATAGTATTAAACATATATATTTGTAGAAACATCTACTGTTTGTTTATACAAGATTACGAGTTTATGATTTAGATCCAGAAAAATGTATTTTATGTCTAAAGAAACTTTAATTTTGCAAAATAGTTTATAATTATAACAATCCATACTAAGTTGATGTTGCCGTTGCTTGCATATTTGTTTGTCCATGGCTAATCTTAATTGTAATTATTTGCTACGAAAAATGATACTAAAGGCTAAAGTTATTAGAAATCGCTGATCTTATGCAAAAAAAGTATATATTTATATGTATCGTTCAATGTTTAAGAGTTGATTTAGACTCGCCGATTGTTTGGTTTATCTTAAGATCTCTACGATTTTAGTCATATGTAATATTAGTATTTATACTCTTAAAAAATCCAATTAAATCTAGAAATAAGCATATGCGGTAATAACGTTTTCTGGGTCTCATATTAAGCATCAAGGATTGCTTCGAGCTTTGTCTGTGTAGGTAAAATTTGATGGGAGATCTTGTTAAGACTGATGAAGGTGTTTACTTATGAAGGATAAAGTTCCTTATCCTGCTATCAATCGCAATGTGGGTGTCAAAACTTTATAGTTTTAAGTGCAAGGGAAATAAAGCAATTGAGGGCCAAACATAGCACGATCTTGAATTGTGAGAGCTTTGGTATAAATGACAATTCTCTCTGATGATGGCAACATGTGGTACCAGAGGTCGCTTTAGGGACATGCCAGGTCGTTCATAAGTTCTGATCGGATCACAGGAACACACTATGTTTGCAACTTGGTACATGGTATTTCTACCATACAAGATGTTTCTATCACATGATCATGGCGACGCACAGTTATACACTGATCGTTCGTGTTGAAGTGTATGCAAGGCCTTGGAAACTATAGATGCTCCTCTCAGCATCACTTCAAGATCAGGGCCAGTGGTGCAATCCTATCATTCGAAAGTGTCATTATCTCACATTACGAATCCCACACACCGGGCTAAAACGCAAGTAATAGCATTCGAGCCTATGTGGTACTTCAGCGTACATCAGTAACATCATATATTGCTTCCTGGCATTTTATGTTGTTTGAGTTATAGTTAGTTTTGGGCTGAAATTAACTACATGTCTACATATCTTATATTTGGGCCCAAATCTAACTACATTAATATCCTCTGTTAGTCTGTTCTACATTAGCATTTTAACCTGGCAAAAAAATTAATTGTTTCGTTTGTTATCAAGGCATATATTCATACACCATTACTATTTACACATACATTCTCAATGAAACTTGAAATACGATCTCTTGGTTAGGCATCTCCCTATCATGACACTGTCTTCACCTTGTCTTGATTGTCATATTAGCTTTCCCTCTGCAAGACACACCCAGGAACATCCCCTCCTATCATAACTTCATCCTCACCTCATCCTCAATTAAAAAATTATAAACTCACACACACATATACTCTCTCTCCTCATCCCCAAATATAAAACAAATAAAATCATACATACATTATCCCCTTGGACCCCACCCACTACTCGTCCAAACCTTTCCAAATAGGCTAGTGATATTCTCGCAACATTTTTTAGCCGTACACAACAAATCGACGTCTTTTACTGCACTGTGTACGGCTATGTAAAACATAGATTGTTGTGGATGGCTAAATGATGTTGTGGGCATATCACTCCCCTTCCAAATATAGACGACACACGACGACGACAGGGGCACACCGGGCTCGTGCCTATCATGTCCTTCACGATGACCCTCACGACGACCTCATGACATAGTGATAGGGACCGGCCTTAGTAGACTAGCTCGATTACCACTATTACAACTATATACTAGCTCTAGCTCGGTCCCTATTCACGGTTACTTTTTTTAAACATACCTATTATAGACTCTAAGTTAAGATGTGCGTGTGTGTGTGATGTTCAAAAATAATAATAAAAAAATATGTGTGTGTTTATTATGTATTTTTCTTCCTCCGAAAGTAATGTTCTTATTTCTCTAAAATTTATTTTAAAAACCTCAGTTTGTCAAAAGTTTTGATTTTTGAATACAAAACTCGTGTTAGAGCCCAATATGTTGGCTATGCTCTATGTCATTTTCATCTTTCGATTTAAATTGTAATGAACAACATATATATATCTTACTTGAATATTTCTTAATGTTATCATCATTTTATATACTCTATTCTTATTATTATTATTATTATTATTATTATTATTATATAGCAAATGCAAACTATAATAAACTTAGTTACCGTTTTGCTTAATAGGAAAACGACGAGAACATCTAGAAAAATTAAAACAAAAAAATAAGACTAACACTAACAGATGAAATCTAAAAGCATATGTATATTATAAATCAGAAACTTTAAGCTTTCATATCATTAATATTTACACCATGTTTGTCCATTTTAAATGGAGTGAATTTCTACTATATACAGAGGATCACTATTCATCCTTTAAAATTGTTTTTTTTTTTATCATAGTCTATTTGTTTATTACAAAAAAGTGAAGTATTAAGGTATATAGTAAAAATATAAAGTAGATTTTTAAAGTAGTGATTCGAGATATAATTTTAAGAAGAATATGCTGTAAAGATTATTTTTTTTCCTCTACATTTAGACATAGAGATACATGTATTGTTAGAAATGGCCTTATAGAAACCAAAGCTATCATCCTTTAAAATTGCTTTTTGATCATAATTTATTTGTTTATTATAAAAAAGTGAAGTAGTAAGGTATATAGTAAAAATATAAAATAAGGTTTTTAAAATTGTGATTCAAGATATAATTTTTTAAGAAGAATATGCTATAAAGATTTTTTTTTTTTTCTCTACATTTAGACATAGAGATAGATGTATTGTTAGAAATGGCCTTATAGAAGCCAAACCTATCATCCTTTAAAATTGCTTTTTGATCATAGTTTATTTGTTTAATTACACATCATAGTTTATTTGTTTATTATAAAAAAGTGAAGTAGTAAGGTATATAGTAAAAATATAAAGTAAGGTTTTTAAAGTAGTAACAATATAAAGTAAGGTTTTTAAAGTAGTGATTCGAGATATAACTTTTTAAGAAGAATATGATGTAAAAATATTTTTTTTTCCTCTACATTTAGACATAGAGATAGATGTATTGTTAGAAATAGCCTTATAGAAGCCAAAGCTATTAAAAAATTTGATAATTAAACAAAACTTATGAGTTTAAGCTTATAAAAACCTTAAATTCAAGCTCTTGTAAACTCTAAAAAGCTAATTGACAAACAAATCCAATATCTTTCTACCTCATTTCAAAGTCGATATTTTGTTAATAAATAAATAAATGTTCTATTTATATTCAATATGTATTTGCCTGCTTCAATCAATATTTACGGTTCCAGCTAATCCAAATCCGATCTAATCCCCAATCACACCTAGTAATGCTTCTGGGTTGTTTTTCCATCATTCAAAGAGCATAATGATGAGTCTTAATATCTTTCTTCTATATAAAAGAGGATCCCTATTTAAAAACTTTTCTAAAAATTTGCCAAGTGGCAGCATGTCACTTCCCTTCACACGGCTTTCCGTCAAAACTTATATTTTTAGTGTAACTAAAACTAATTTAATTATTAATTAATAATTAATTAAATTAAAATACAATTAAAGCAACAGTTTTCCAGCAACAATTTTTTTTTATGGGGATAACATATATGCTTCTACATCCTCTCACATTGATTTCAATCACATGGCTAAATGTTTTTAAAAAATTTAAAGATTGTGAAAGGAAATGAACATGCTGCTATCCCTTTTTTTTATTTCCCCTTTCCCATAAACAAAAATGACATCTTCATCACAGGATTGATCTCAATCTAGAAATGTTAACTGATAACATCATCTTCATCAGAGAAGTTAAAGGGACATATGTCATCGTGTTTCACTATAACGGGTTACTTGGTTTAATAGCAAGCTCTCTAAATCCACCTCAGGTATCCTTTCAAATTCAATCTAGGTTTTTTTGATATGTCAATTTTAGGGTTCTTATTTTTATTCTTATTATTTATTTTTTTCAGCTTTCGTTTTTAGATTCATAAATTCCCCCTTCATATTACCTTTCTCTTTGACTCAAAAGTGTTAATTCAGACTCCTTTTTTGGTTGTGCATATGATCAGTCAATGATAAATAGTTAGCACTTGATAAGGATAATAGTTACAACTTATTTATGATATTAAAAAGTACAAAATATAATCAAGTATAAAGCAAAATTAAAAAGCCTAAAAGTATAATTGTAGTTTTATTGACTAAAAGTATAAAATGAAATGTGGCAGGGAAGAAAACTAAAATTGTTAATGCTAAATTTATATACATTATTATGACCTTAGACATACTTCTGTTCATGCTTTGCTAACTTTGTTAGCTCCCTAATTTGTTCAATGGCTATAATTATGTTTTTGTTTTAAGAATCCTAATAGAATTTCTAAATTGCACGTATCATGTTGCAGAAGATCACATAACATTAATTTCCTCTTTTTGGTGTTTTGTTTTTATTTGCAACCATTGTTGCTTAGCATAACTTACCTTGCTTTTTATATATAGTTTTTGTATGTTTAAGCTTTTGCTTTAAATTACTTTTTTATGATATGTGCTTTCATATTGTTCATCTCAAGGTGCACATGCTTTTTTCTGTTTTCCAAATCCATACTTATATATATCTTTTGTTTGTGGTTTCAATTGGGTTTTCAAGTTTGTAGTGAACGATCT
>JAOEHQ010048368.1:0-10252 GCA_025447715.1 Asclepias incarnata
TACCTCGGGGTAGAGGTAAGACTGTCTACAGCTCACCTCCCCCATACCCCGCGCAGGGATTGGGTCCTGTTGTTGTTTGTTGTTGTAATATAGTTTAACAATTGTGACTTAACAACAACAACAACAACAATACTCAATCCCGGCAAGAGCCGGGGTTTGAGGGAGGTATGATGTAGACAGCCTTACCACTACCCAAAGGTAGAGAGGCTGCTTCCAGAAAGACCTCCGGCCTAAGGCTTTCACCCTTGTAAAAAATTTTCGACGGCTTTGTCTCGATCTCAGATCTAGATCTCAAATATAGAGAGAAAATTCTCTATCTAGAGAGGAATGTAGAGAGAGAAAGAGCCGTTAGAGAGGGATATCCGATACATCAAAACTTGAATCCCTTGTTTACCAAATGATTATATATACGAAGAATAGAATAGAATATAGAATATTATTAACATCAAACAAAAATATATCATACTATTTCTCTTATAATCTTCAAATAGAATAACTCTCTTATTTTCTTGCACAACTAACACCAACGCCGTCAAACGTAATGGCCTTTGTCGTGCTGTACGTCGGCTGCCGATAGTCGGTAGTGTTGCCACCCACACTCAAAGGTCTTATGTCGTCACCGCAACTTCTAGTCACTAGCATAAAAAAAAGTATTTTTTTTTAAAGAAAGGTTAATATATTTATTTAATAGAGTTAGAAAAAATCTAGCTTGACTCTTGACTCGTATGATATATGCAATAAGGTGATCAGTTCAAGTTTCATTTTGGATATTTTTTTTATAAATATGTAAGGATTTTGTATGAAACTGTTTAGTCTTTTAGAAAATAAAAATAGGTATTCAGTTTCTATAAATAAGAAGTTAAAGCATCGCCCTAAGAGCAATGGTTAGAAAAATCCTTATTTTTTTTTAGAAAGGCATATGAATATTATTAGAAAGAAACACTAGCAAGGCACTAGTGATCTAGAAAAATCCTTATTGAAAACCAATCAAAGCGTTAGTGTTGCGTTTAGTTATGGAAAAGTTTTTCTGATTCTTCATTTTCGTTTTCAAAAAAATAAAAAAAGGTTTTTTAATCGCTATAAACCTCTGAAAATTTTAAAAATATGTTTAGTCAAGTTTGAAAACCACAAGAAGTTTTTCATTGTTGAATCGGAAAACATTTACAAAACTGTAAAAACAAGTTTTCCAAAGGGTAGCTATAAGTTGCAAAACACCGTTTTACGTTTTCAATGAAAATTATATTTAAATAAATCACATTTGAATAGTATTCTTTCATATTTTTCTTAAATTAGTTTTTATAGAAAACAATCTTTAGGTTTTTACAGTATTAATTCAAACAAACGAAGAATGGTCTCTCTTTTTTTGTAACTTAATGAATAATATTCAGAAAAAAGACTATGCATGTTTAAGTGATTAAGTCTTATCCATCCATCGACCAACTTCGTTAATAAAAGGTCCTTCAAAAGCACTTAAGAGTGCTTTAGACAAGACAACTCAACTCCTTCCCACTTTAATTTCCCTCAAAACACACACACACACTCACACACACACACACACACTATCTATCTCTAGATTTAGCATTGTTAATTAATTTGAATGTAAAGTAAACCTTGTTGTATTATTTGTGAATTAATGGGCAAGCAGAACACTAATACAAGAAGTTATGAAACAGTGGTGCAGCTGCTTGTTCTTGCAGTTGCAATTTTAGCCCCATATTTTGCTTTCAACTTAATGGATTTGGAGCTTTTTAGTGTCTCCAAAACCATGTTTATGACCTTATGGTCATCAATAATCAATCCATGGTTATGTCCTCCATATGTCTATCTTCTCATCAACTTTATCATCTTTATCATCTATGCATCATCTTTTATCAATTACAATACCATCTTTTTCAACCCTTCATCAAATGATCATAACCAATCACTCACAAACTCATTCGTCGAATCGTCTTCTCTTGTTCCTCAAAATCTTGAAGTCGGGTCCTTGTCGGATGATGATCAGTTAAAGTTCCATACATTGGAGGACACATTTAAAGATTGCAAGGAGGAGGATGATGATGATATAAAGTTTCGTAAATTAGAAAACACAAGTAGTGATCATGATTTAAAGTGTCATCATAATTCGGACGACACGTTTAAAGATTGGAATGATTATGATGTGGGAATTAGATTGAAAAAGGTGGTGCCCGAAAGTGTGGTTCATGATAAGAGGGAGTTAAGGAAATCAAAGACGTTTCATGAGAGTGGATCAAGGCCTAGAGGTCGGACCGAGAGGTATGTTAGGATACTAAGCCAAGACGAGTTGGATCGACAAGTTGAAGCCTTCATTCAAAAGTTTAAAAACATTCAGAAATCAGAATCAAATAAGGGTTTGGACTTTGGTAGCGTTTATTAGCTAAATTACCAAGTCGTTGGCATTTCAGGCCGTTATCCCTTTTAATTAATGTAGAATTGGTTTTCTAATCATGGTACTTATAACTTTATTATTAGCTAATAAATATTCTATTTGATAAAGTATGAAGAATACTATAATCGCCATAGCGAGTAATTTACTCTGGCATATGATTGTAGTATTTGTTTAATATTTTAACAAATACAATACAATTATTAGCATGTAATAAACTATGAAACTATGGTTAACAACCTTGTTTATGCGTTTTATGTGTTGTGTAGGATATAATCTAGAGCAATAGTGAGTTCATGTCTTTTTTTGTTTGTTCTCATTATTAAGCTAATATATATAATTGTCATTGTTATTTCCTTTTTATCTTGGATTTTTGTTTACATGCATGGCCTGTTTGTTTGTATGGGCTTTTGCGCCTTGCGGAAAATGGGCCACATTTTTTGAAACACTAGTATACGTATGATACATATGTGAGGCTTATTTTTAAGTACAACATAAGGCCCTCTTCAGGAAAACTTATCTCTCATAAAATAGATGAAAGTTATATCGTGCAAGTGTGCAACGCACAATAACTGAATATGTTTCAATTTGTGTAGCAAGAACACACGATTAAAAAGTTAGGGTAATGCTGATCGACGTTCGTGATAGTTGTGTAAGAGAGTGAGTTATATTGGTATTATGCTATAAATTTAATTTTTTTTATTTGAATTCTTTTTATATTTATAGTTATGTTGACTTTTTAATTTATAGTAATGGATTAAATGTTTATTTTAATTGACCATTAACTTTTATTAGAATATTAAATGCATGAACTTAAAAATTTAAATTTTAAAGATCGAATCCTTAACTTTTATTTGCATTTAATAAAATACCTTGACCTTTGTTTGCAAAGATAATGGGTTTCTACCTGATAAATGAAAGTTAAATTGCAATCTTATTCTATATATTAAAATACCTTATAAATACAAATTAACATAAAGTAGCTTGTAATTGAGTTTAGTTAGCTCAAAAAGAAAAAAAGGATTTAGCGGCAATGTAACTAAACTGAGTTTATGTGTCAAGGAGTCATGGTATGAGCCAACGAGGCTGGATCCTGGTCCAAAGTGTAGCATGTTTTCACTTTTCAACTTGAAGTGTGAGGACGTACTGCCAATAGTGTCTCATGGCCACGACTAAAGATGTTTATCGAACCGTTCAAATCGTCCAAACCGGGGTATTTGGGTTGGTTTGGCCTGATTGAGTTGTTAAAATTTGATCTGGCGGTTTAAGTTTGAAAAACCGGGTTACTTGGTCCAGCTAGTCATGCACAAAAACCGGTATTGGAAAAACCGGTTTCTGTTTGGACCCGAACCGATTTTTGGTCAAACTTTCCAAACCGGGTTTGACTAAAAACCGGTTCGGGTTCAACCCGATTTCAAGGATTTGAAACACAACCCAAATCAAATCGGTTTGGGTAGGGTTCAAACCAGGTCCGGTGTAAAAACTAGTTATAACCGGTTTTTTCAGTTTTTTTAAAGGAGAAGGGAAAGGAGAAGAGGGTATTATGTATTTGCTTTATTCAGCCCATGAAAACAAGGAAAATAGTGTGTTTGATGTTTCTCCTTTTAGCTTAGATCGGAAATGACAAAGAGAATGGAGGATGATGGTTGTTTAATGATTTAGATGATGGAGATGGAGATGGAAATGGTTATGGCATGGTGGATGTTAATGATTTGATGGCATTTAATCACAGGATTGCCTCTACTGTTGGTGGTGTAAATAATGCCACCGGAGCCGGTTGATATTCCGGTCACGATATTCTGACCACCATTTTATGATAGAGAGAGGGGGAGGGGGGGGGGGGGGGGGGAGTGAATATTGTTGTGAGGTAGTGAGAAATTGATTAATTAAAGGCAAGCTGTGAGTGGTAGGGTTGTTTAAAAAATCTGAATCCTAATCCGCAATCTGAAAAATCCAAAAATCCTATCTAAAATTATCCGAAAATTAAAACAAAATCCCTAATCGTTATTTCATTTTATCCCTCTCTGTCTACCCGACCTCCTCACTGGTAATCTTCTTTAATATTGTTTAATCTTTTGTTGTCTTAAATTATTTTAGTAGATCTTGAAAAGTATTATTATTTAATCTTATTAAAATGAGGATTATTTCAATATTTTATGATAACAATATGAAAATGCTTGTCCGTTGATCCTTGCTTGTAACCGATGAAAAATCAACATAGATATTTCAATATTTTAGAGTTAATTGCACAAATCATCTTTATAGTTTGCACAATTTCGTGGTTTTCACCCCTCCAAGTTTTTTTTTAGTGGATATCGTCCTTAATTCAAACCTTTTTTTCACGTTACATCATTTTGACTAATACCATTAAAGAGTTAATTGCACAAATCATCCCCGTGGCTTGCTCATTTTTGCGGTTTACATCCCTCCTTTTTTAGTCAAAAGGATGTAACGTGCAAAAAAGGTTTGGATTAAGGATGAAATCCACTAAAAAAAAACTTGGAGGGATGAAAACTACGAAATTGTACAAACCACAGGTATGATTTGTGCAATTAACTCAATATTTTAATATTCATTTCATTGACCAGTTGTTTTGGTTTTTCAACAAGTTTAGGCGTTCATCTATTCAAGTGAAATAGTAGTGGGTATTAATTTGTTTTTTTTCCAATAGGTATAGGCATTTAACTTTGGGATATTCGGATAATTCGGTGTACGAATCCGAAATTTCAGATGGCCAAATCCACTATTCGAATTTTCGGATATCCGAAATTTGAATATCCGAATTTTCAGATATTCGGCTTTAAACACCCCTAATGAGTGGGGTGTTAGGAAAAAAGAAAAAAAAATATGACATGTAAAAGTTATTATGCTCTTTTGTGGTGGGTCAGTCGAGGCATGTAAATGTTTGTGAACCATAAATCAAATACACATATAGTATTACTAACAGCTTTTTTTTTTTTTTTTGAAAATTAACTTTTATTCACACGAGCCCCGGCGAATCGCCGACGGCAAAACTATACAAGGAAATTACAAGAAATTGAACTTACACCAATCGCTCCAACTAAGATTCAATTGATTCGATCTATTCATATACCAAAGAAAACTGAGAGACTTGATACTATGGGTGATGGCGTGCACATTCACATTGGCGTTTTTGAACTTTTCCTCATTCCAAGATTTCCAAATACACCAACACGAGATCATGATGATTCCTTTAAGAACCAGCTTTTCCTTCATGTTCTTCCTTGAATGCTTGTGAAAGTCGATCAAGTTACTAATCGTGAAAACAAAGAAAGGAGGCGTTCGACACCACTCGCTAACAAAGTGCCAAACCGGTTTCTAAAACCGAATCCATCCAAGCCGGTCTCAAACCGGTTCTAACAGTAGGATTACCAAACCGGGTACTAACCGTCGGTTTTTCTAAAACCCGAACATGTTTTGGTCAAACCGGTTTTGACCAGTTTCGGTTTTCGGTTTTTTGGGGTTTCGGTTTCGGTTTTTTTGTACATGACAAGGTCTAGCTACAGTTTGAGTAAAGATAAAACCGTTAAAATCTTTACAGCACTAAAACAAGATCTCACTTTTTTGAAGAACAAAAGTACGAAAAAGTAAACGTAAAAGTAAGAACTATCCCAGTTACAACACGATAGCAAGATACAAAAAATATCATTAGTTACAAACTAAATTTAATATCTTTAAAAACCTTTAAAAACGACTGTTTAAAAGCTATAATAGCCTCTGATTTAAAATCAACCCTTATACAACTACAAAAGATATAAGTGTTCTAATTTTGAGTGTTGTTATGTCTCTTCTTTACATAAAACGAGACAAATATACACAAAAACTATATGCAAATAAAATAAAAGAAAAAAAAATGAAACGTCAAACCAGACCGGCTTACATGGTTTGGTCTGGTCCGGTCAGACAACATACTTAGTTTGATTTGATTTGATATATGTTGAAACTGGAAATATCAGTTCGGTTTGTGATTTAGTGAAAACTAGACGAAACCTACCCGTGAATAGAAAAGCAAGAAATCTCAAATCCCGATCCTGTCCAGGTGCCGGTACCGGGAACCGGTACCGAATTTTAAATGGGATCGGGACTGGTATTCATTTTTGGTAGTTCGTGGGATTCTCGTTCCCGATACCGGTTCATATGGAACCGGGACTGGTACGAAGTTTTGGCGATTTTTAGGACAGGTATTCGTGATCGGTACCGGTACGGGACAGGGACGGTCCGATGCCCATCCCTACCCCCGTAGCCACGACTTCCACTCGAATGGAATCGATGTTGATGAACTAAACGATTTCTAAATAAGTGGTTATGTAATAAAGGTAAACTCAAGAAAGTAAGAAGATATGTGTATAACAAATCTTGCCAATATATAACATCTACAAGTAATAAGCTGCTTTTTTTTTATGGCGGATTATTAGAGGGGTACCCGCACAATGCGGCGGCGGTGGCGGCGTGGTGGCGGCGACTTGTGGCGGCGGTGGCAGTGTAACACCCCAACAAGGCGGAAGTGTGGGATGCCAAATAAAGCACAACACGACATGGATATTACATGGGTAATACTAAATGAAACACGATTTCCATAGAAATCAACATAAGTATTCATACAGCACACAAAATCACAAATGTTTACAATGCAACTAATACAACTTTGAAGAGGCAAGATAGAATGAGACCATGGGATGTTAATGCATTAGCGCAAGCACCTACGCTTCTTTGTTCACTCTGTGAAACGCAACAAGATACTCACACTCATTTATTTTTTGAGTGCCCTTTTTCTTCTCAGGTGTGAAACAAGGTAAAAATGAAGGCTGAATTGAATCATATCACGCCTGTGTGGGACGATATACTGAATGGGATTACCCCCAAGTCCAAGAAGACTTCTATTCATGCTGTGGTGGCAAAGATTATTTTAGGGGCAGCTGTGTTTTATATTTGGCAAGAGCGGAATGAGAGATTATTCAAGAAGAAAAGACGAAGTGTGGATCAGCTGGTGGTACAAATTAATAGTGTGGTTCGGTTGAAGCTTCTTTCATGCCAATACAAGAAGACTAAAATAGTTGAGCAGTTCTTGACAGCTTGGGATCTTCCAGTGTCATTAATGTTTAAGTCTTCTAATTGTTAGATATTAGCTTGTATTCGCATTTGTAATTTTTATTTATTGAGTGGCATGTCACTCTTGGTATTTGGACTTAGGAGTTGCACGTCTTTGTGCTGGGATGTAATAGTCGACCTGATATTCTGTCATGTCGCCTGAATTTCATTTTTATATATATTATAACTAGGGTAAATCCCTTTTACCAAAAATAAAAACTAATACAACTATTTATCACAATTGCTCATCCCTAAATGGGAGCATACGGGTCATAGACCGCGTGAATAATAGTCAATCAAGGAAGCGCTAACAAATGCGCATATCCATGAACCTAGCTAACAAAAGATGAGCAGCTTCCTCGATTCCAGTCCAGCTCTACGATCATCACGCTTGATTCCTTGGGTTCACCTGATTACCTGAAAAGTGTACTAGAGTTTGTCAGCATAAAGCTGGTGAGTTCGCAGGTTTAAGTTTAACGAAAACGAGTTTATGCCGATATACCAATAGTGTGTACAACGTAAGAGAGCTATAGAGATTTAGTTACAGTAAGTCGCACACATAGATATCACAAAAGAATCTCATCACTGAATTCTCATCACAACAACATATATTAACGATTCCACACAACATATCATAATCACAATTAAACGACTCATAATACGATAACAACGATAGAATTACCAGTCCACACGGGACGTATAGGAACACCAGTCCCCACGGGACGTACAGAGAACCACCGGTCCTAAACAGGATGTACAGGAACCACAAGTCCTAAATAGAACGTACAGAAATATACAAGTGCCGAGGAGTCGCCTCGTGTGGCACTACCAAAGTAATACTATACTATATCATATATTGTATAATAAAATCTATCGACACGATTTGAGTACACTTTCCACCCCTGAAAACATATAAAAATGGGGCTACGAAACTCACCTGAAAGTCCATAATTAAGTATGATTGATCTACTATCTAAGCGACGAACACTTTGGTACAATCAACGCCCGCGAAGATCTACACCTACCGTACGTTCAACATATTAGTACCATTCACATATAACATTTCCCGTAATGTAACATCCTAACTTATTATAAATGCACGCAAAAATGCTTATATTGTATCTTTTAAAATGTTTGATCGACACAAGATTTAAAACGTAGACAACCAAGAAAATGTTTACACTTTAGATAATTCGTTTATACATAAACATTTTACAAAAAGGAACAAAGAAGACTCAAACTCGAAACTAAAGTTTGAACGAGTTCACGATAGCCCGAGATGTAGTTTCGTGTGAGACTAAAAACTAGGCTCACTTGGAAACCATGGATCATCGAAGAATACGTCCGAAGTATGATAAACTGACTCAAAAAGAGAGTTAATTTCGAAGTAAAGATTAGATCAGGGTGTTGACCAAATAGATCCGGCTTTGACCAAAAATTAGATCCGGCTATACGTAACAAAATTTAGATCCGGCTAGAGGCTAAGTTAGATAGATCCGGCCAAGTGGTTGCAACATAGATCCTACTCAAATGGAAGATTAGATCCGGCTCAATTGTTTGCAAAATAGATTCGGCTCACTTATACAAGACTAGATCCATCCCTAAGCTAGGATGGATAGATCCGGCTCCAATGGCTAAGTTAGATTCGGCTCTATAGAAATTAGGATAGATCCGGCCCTAATAGGAAGGCTAGATCCGGCTCAAGTTAGGTGATAGATTGGCTCGGCTAGGATTTAGGTCGGCTCGGCTCAACGATAACACGGCTTGGCTAGGAACTAGGTCGGCTCGGCTAGGAGTTAGATTGGCTTCACCCTTAGATCCGGCCCTAAGGTTAGATCCGGCCAAAGGTTAGATCCGGCCGGCCATTCACGTGACGATTTTTCAAACAACACATCAAGTTTTAGTTTGTTAACTTGCTAAGTTTTGAATAAAAACATTAACACATTCTTTTGACAACATATTCATATATATAAAACTCAAACCAGTTTTTAATAAATTTAATAACCATAGGAAACATAAAGTTTTTCCTGTAATACGAGTCTAGAAACGTAAGTATTTACGAAGGCACCTATTTGTACAAAAACAGAAAACGAATAGAACTTGTAAGGAGAAGAAAGTACTTACACCGTTGACGAAGAAACCGAGTGAAATTGATGAGAACGTGATACTCTTTAGCTTACCCGAACCGTACACGAGATGTAAAGTTGAAAAACCCGGAACGTTTTAGAGAGAGAAGGTAGAGAGAAAGTGCAGAGAGTTTGTGTGTGTGAAATGATCTTCCTAATGAAGAAAAAGGAGGGAAAAATCAATTTATATGAGTTATGAAATTTATATTTTCTACCCTCTCTACACGATTCTATTTCAATTTTAGTCCTATTTTAAACCGAAAATATGTTATGTGAAACATAACACTTGATTAAAATAGTTTTGAGGACTAATGACACACGTTTACGAAGTCACTTTAAGAGCCAACAATTTACGAATAAAAAAATCAAGATAGATAAACTCACAAACATAACAACTTTTATGAACCATACGATTTTTGTTAAGTTTGACATTTCTAATAAGCATTCTAGTATTCTTGTGAAAAGTTATTTTAGGAACCCTTAAAAGGTTATGAACCTTTAAGAACCCTTTTAAACTTTTTAAATCAATCTCAACAATTGATTATTCTTTACATGGTGATTGTTTTTTGAGTTATTTAGGTGCAATTTTGGATTTTACAATTATGTGGAGACA
>JAOEHQ010048369.1:0-10251 GCA_025447715.1 Asclepias incarnata
ATATGTGTATATGTATATGATGTACTTACTAAGCATTCGCTTACGTTTTTAGTTGTTTACCCTTTTATAGGTGAACCCGGATTTAAGATCATTGGTTATGGTGCAAAGATAAAGTATGGCATGAAGGTAGTGAATTATGGTCAATGTATTTGAGGGTAGAATTCCCGTTTGACCCGGCTCTTGGTATAAAGATTTAAATGGATAATATTTTTATGTCTTTGGATTTTGGTTACACTATCAAAGGGTCATTTGAAGTCTTAATATATTTTGAATCATGTTATGTAAAGTGTATGGTCATGTTTGTATAGTAAATTATAGTAACTCGCTTGAATGCTAATGGTTTGTGTATAGAATTACCCGTTTTGTCGCAAAAGAATGTAAAGTTGGGTAATTCCTTACCATTTGGTTGAAATGAAAATGAAATGGTTATTTTGGTATGAAAATGAATGTAAATGGATGGTATTTTATTGAGTTTGGGAGATTACCCTTGAGAAACATATCGAGTCGATGTCAAGCGTTTTGGAGTTCAAAAATCAAGTCTATGTCACTTTGTTCAGGTGTCACGACGTGCCAGATAGATTGTCACGCCGTGACCAATTGCTTTGTATAAAAAATTTTGGGTTCTGCCCTTAAGGCACGACGTGTCAGATATATGATCACGCCGTGCCAGATAGATGATCACGCCGTGCCAGATAGATTGTCACGCCGTGACCATCTGGAACCCTTTTCAAACAATTCGTTTATGGAACTCTGTTACGGCGTACCACCTGTAATGTCACGTCGTGACTATATATGAAAAAAAAAAAGGTTTTAAAGATTTGGGTGTTACACATTTATTGGTTATTTTTTAGAAAATACTAGAAGGTACCTACGCAATGCGACGACGGCGGTGTGGTGGTGGTGCCGACTGGTGGCGGCGGCGGCGGCACCGAGTAGTGTAAGTAATTGGATTAAAGTAGAACTGTCAATGGGTTCGGGTTCGGATTGACGGGTCGAAAATCTCTGACCCTAACCAGGCCCATTAAAAGTTTCAGATCATAACCCTGGCCAACAACTTGCAACCCGAACCCAACCTACCAACCTGGAAAAAAAATTGGGTTGACGGATTGATTTCAGGTCAAATAGGTCATATGGGTTGTGGGTTGGTGGGTTGGCATGTTGGTAAGTTGATTTCAGGTTAAATGGGTCGTGGGTTGTCAAGTTGACGGCTCAAATAGGTTGGTGATTCGACTTGATAAAAAAAATTATATAAACTTAAAATATTTCCGGGTTGACGGGTCGACCTGTTAACCCAAAGGGTCAACTCAAACCTAACCCAAAAAAATCAGGTTAGTGGGTTGGTGGGTCGAGATTTTACAACCCGAACCCGGTTTTTTTGGGATCAGTTTCAGGTCGGATTTCGGGTTTGGTTGAGTTTTGACAGCCCTGATGTAAAGGGGGTAGTATGTGTATTTTAGGAGATAAAAGATATATGACGTAAATATGTAAGAGATGTAATATGGATATTTTGAAATCTGAATTTTAAAACATTCCAAAATAAAACCCAAAAATGATTTATAAGTAGTTATAAATTATAGATATAGATAAATAAACAAGTTTTTGTTTAAAAAACAATATATCAATATCTATTTATATCAATATATATCTAAACTATCTAATAAAGCATATGCTTGGTGTCTTAATTTTTTAAAATTTTAAACATTTCCTTATTTATCATATTATTTACTATCATTTAATATTTATATTATTTATAAATTAATTAAGTATATACTATTTTTATATTAATATAAATAATCAATTTTAAATACTCTAACAATAATAACAAACACATTTTTTATATACCTGTGTGTTATGCAATTTAGAACCGGCAGTCGGCGCCGGCCACCATCACCTTTTGATGCATATATTGAATGAAGTTTACGAATTTCATATACACTATAATTTATTTTATTTTTTTATATCATCCAAGACCGCGAATCGCGCGGGTACATTGCTAGTATATATATATATATATATATATATATATATAATTAAAATAGGATTAAGACTTTCTATTTTATTTAACAACATAACGTGTTTTTTCAATGAGATGTATTCTTTTTAGTCTTGATAAATTAAAATAGTTTAAATTATCTTATTTGACATCTTCATATCTTCTTTCATATTTTTCTTTCAAAGATTATTTCTTTTTCATTTAATTAATTTAAGATGTCTTAATTTTTTAACAACTTTCTAAAAACTAGCCTTATCTAATGTAAATTAATTAGTCAATTTCATTATTTGATATTCTTAAAATTTCTTTCATTTTTATTTTTATTATTTATCATGTGATGTTTCTTTGGGAAAAAAAATAATTTGTTTTTTTAAAACTCAATAATATATACATGGTCTTTTACATTTTCGTTATCTAAACAACTTTGTCATAACATATTTTTTAAATTATCTGCATATTACACGGGTTGATTAGCTGATATATTATGTAAATACTAGACGTAAAGAAAAAACAGTAGGAATAATCAAACAAAAGTACTTACGTACTCGGTACTCCAGTTGTAGATTTTTGGAATTATCCAAGTTAATTAAACACCATATTTGTAGACATATAAACATGTTTATTATCATACTTTTAGTAAATTAGCAATATTAACGAAGAAAGTACAACTAATTAACTTACTTTTCCAAGTTCTATAATATATATTGTTGGACTTATTGTAATAGTAATAGTAATAATAACTTAATTTAGATGTACGTTCATCATTAATTTATGCATGTATTAGAATTGAGTTCATATGATCGAGAACCTCAATTTAAAATTTATAGTAGTAACAACGTGCAGTGTATTTCTCGATCTATAGAAAGTTGTAACTGCATGCGATATATAACTCACCACGTATATATATCAAAATAAATAACTTATTAATTATGATCCATAACTTAACGTAGCAGCAAAACTGATTAAATCACTGAAAAACATTATGATATAATTCAAAAAAGACTACATCTAAATATATATATATATATATATATACAGGCGATCGAATAAAGAAAGGTGTTTTTCGTCATGAAACAAGAAATTAAGGTTGGAGAATTTTAACCTCAGATCGATCACGTACACACACGTACACTTAATTAGCTAGCTTGAGATAGGTGCACCTCTCTTGATACTATGCATATCTGTGGTTTCAAAAACAGGTAAACCATTTGAACAATAACCCAAATCACAATTATAATTACTTAACTCAAAAAGATCAGAACTTGAATCACTGTCTCCGTCATCTTCATCAATAAACCTCTTGAATTCTTGAGTATCTTCGTTATTATTATGAGGTTGATAATGGTCTTCTTGTTTTTCGTCAAACATCTTTACTTTCTCCACAAACCCATTTCCAAAAGTTGTGTTTTTCTCAATAAAGTCACACTTGTGGTTGGCATTGTCAATTTTGTTGAAATTTCCATTAATGGGTGCTTTTGTAACTAATTTACTTGGTGGGGGATTGAGATATGAATAGCCTTTAAATTGATCTCTATAGCTTGTGGTCTTTGTGGGTGTGGGTGTGTGTGCTTCTTGATAAGTTGGTGGTGTTCTATAGCCCGAGCTTGATGAGATTGAAAATAGAGATTTCGAATCATGCATGATGGTGGTGGTGGATGAACTCCTAAAATGGCTAATGCTACTTCTTCTCTTCCTTCTCCAACCACTTGGACTTTCACCTTCATCCTTTGTTAATTTTGTTTTAGACTTTGATTTCTTTGAAGATGTTTGGTTGAAAAGGGAATTCAAGAAATGAGCCAACTTTCCTCCTGGTGAGCTTGGTTGCTTGGACTTCTTCTCTTTGTTGATCATAATGGGATTCTCCAATAACATGGCTTGTAGAGGAATAGGATTCCCTTTTGGCATGTCAAGACTCATTCTTCCGGAAGGCCTCATGCAATACTTTTGTGTTGTGTTACTAAAATTCCTGGATTCGTCACTGGCGCTTTTGTAGGTGTCAGTGAAGCTTTCACTGGCCCCGGAGAAATAGCGAGTGGCCTCAAACACATCAAGTTCATCTGAACCGTTTCTTTGGTGAAACGCTTTTTTGGGTTGGGATGAAAATGGAATATTGCCCGACATTCTTGAAACGAAATGACTAAGTTTTCTTTAGAGAGTTTATACAAACAAGATGGAAAAAGCTACCCACTAATCCAAATTATGTTACAACTCTTAATTTATTAGGTTGAAGTAGTATTATATTAGCTTCTTCTTATCAATAATTAAAGATGTATGATGTATCTTGAGTTGGAGAGGAGTGAATGAAAAGCATAATAAAGGAAAGAATGGGAGAGAGGTATCATTGAATGATATGGATAGTGGTAGTAGTAGATAAGTGTGAGTGATCTTTGCCTTATATAGTAATCTTTGCCATCCATGTGTTCAAGATCAACTATTTATTATTCAATGCGTTATGTACAAATTTGTAATGGGAACAGTGAAAATGGTTTGGTTGGCTGGCTGGCTGGCTGGCTGGCTGGCTGTAGGACATATTTTTTTGTGGTAATGGTAGTTTGTATTGGAAAAGGGCACCAATAGAAGTGAAACACTCATGAGGTTAATTTGAGTTGGGGGACAAGTAGGGTAGAATATGGAGAAGAGAAGCCAGGATATTTGTATCATTTTCTTTTGGTGGTTTTGAAGCCATAAATTTTTGCTATGTGTTGTGGGGGACAAAGGGTGATCCAAAGATTTATTGGATTCATATTATTTTTCAAAGTTCTAATCTTGTTAGAGGGTAAGATTTTTTGTTCAGGGATGCGCAATAATTAGGTTTGTGATTTCTTTCATTTGATTTTTTTTATTATTTTCTATTTAATAATTATGGAAACCATCACCAAATGGTCTAGTGACAAGGAGGCTTGTTTCCTCACAAGAGGTCTCAAAGTTCGAGTCCTACCCTAGGCATATTTGGGGGTGGCCACAGATATTTAATTTCCACTTATGGTGGGTCTGGCCGTCTGGGTGAGTTTTCCCCTCCAGATCTCTGGGTGATAGGGGTTTCTCATCGAAGGGATTTAAATTGAGGATCTATTCTGCTAGGGAGCTCTCTAGCGCGGATCCGGTTAAGACAACGTATGCTAGACCTCCCAATATTTGCGAGTAATTCACACCTTTCAAAAAAAATTATTAATTATGAAAGCTTAAAACTAAAATCAAATTTGACCGATTTAATCAGTAATAAATCAAAATAAATACGATAATTTGATTTCAGTTTGAATTCAATTAAACCAAACCAAATCATTAGTCAAATTTTAGGGAAACTCCACTCTTTTACCCAATGGGAATGGTGTTCGACGAGGCCACCATCCTCCCCGACAGAGTTACAACAACTTCAAGATATGTTATCTCGGATTATAAGTGTATTGCTCACTGACTCTTCGGACTCGTGGTCATGGAAGTGTGATCCATTTGGTTGTTATACTGCAAAATCATTGAAAATCATATTCAATCAGCAACCTATGGACCTCATTGTTGGAATTTCCCATGGAATCGTCTGGCACCACTAAAGGCAAATATCATGGGATGGCGTCTCGAGCAAAACCGAATCCCCACAGCAGACCAACTACAACTTAGAAACATACCCCTCACCTCCACAATATGCATGTCCCCTGTGCAAAACTCAAAATGAAACAACAACCCACTTATTTTGCTAATTCTTTATGGAAGCACACGGTGTAATATTCCAATAGCAAAGCCTTCTAGCATAAGGGAACTATTCACTCTACAAAACGATCCCCTTATTGACCCCAAAAAATGTAAACATGTCAACCTGGTCATCTTAGCTTATGTCTGGGTAATTTGGAAACTCATAAACGAATACGTTTTTTCTAATAAACCTCTTTCCTTCCGCTTCGCAGCCAAAGAACTCAAAGTTATCAGCTTTTTATGGTTCTCAAATAGATCCCAGAAGTCTCATATAGAATGGTCGAGATGGAGCAACTTCAGTTTTTAATTCTTGTAATTTTATCTTTTAAACTTTGTGTACTTTTAGTTATATAATTTCTAGCTTCTCGCTAGCTTATTATTAATGAAATCTTTTGATCGTTAAGAAAAAAAAAGCAAATTCTAAAAATGAACTAGATAAAAGTAACGCTAATACATTCATCTTCCAACACGTACATGTTTTATGTTTTTGTCTCTCTCAAGTTTCAAATTTTATTTTGCTATATTTTTTTTAACGGTCAGTCAAGTAGTGACATCAAGAAACACCTCACCATATAAGGGTGAGACGACTTGTCACTCCAAAAAGTCGAACCCATGACATGTAGGTAAAAACTAAAGATACATCAACTAATTGGACTAGCATCATTTGCTTTTATTTTGATATATGACTTTACTTTTTTTGAGGTTACACGGAAATAATAGCAAATGTTTTTTTTAAATAAAATGTCTCATTGAATTTTTGTTATCTTCTAGTTAGGCACATTTTGAAGCAAAACAATTAGATGCACTAAATATATATTTAGGAATTTCATGACATAAATATTTTAATTTCACTAAAAGACATAATTGTATCTTTTTTAGGGTTTAAAGTATGAAATGTCAACGTATTGTTTTTGTTTGTACACAGTTGTACCTTCTAGTTTTTTATTGACTTATATACCAATTAACTTTCAAAAATTGTACAAATGTGGGACTTTTGACCAGATTCCGTCGAATTTCAGGCTATACTTCATTTTTACGTCGACAATTTTTCATTGTTTTTTCTGGATAACAACTTTTTTTCTTACCATTTTCACACTTTTTCCACCTTCGATTGGTACAAACCAATCTTATAAACATTTTTAATCTTTTCTTTTATCCGGATACCTTTAAAGTTAATAAGATCTAGCAATCTGGTAATCTTTTAAATTTGAATTTCATCAAATTAAATACAAGTATACAACTAGCTTCAATGAGATGCGGCTTGGAATCAATGTTGTTGGTGTTTGGCATTTGATGCATGGTTGCATTGAAATGTTGAATTGAAAGCGTGGGTGTGTGTCCGCACGTGATGATAAAAAGAGGTCCAAGTGTAGTCATAGGACCAATTTTTATGGCTTTTGTCTTGTACAACTATGAATAGTCTTATTCTCAAGGTCTCTTGATTTAGCCCATTGGAACTGCAGTGTCACCTTCAGCCTTTACCAAATATTTTTGTGCAAATCAGCCTATTGCGTGTGGTCAATAATTGTTATGTTTAATTATACAGTCAACTTCAATCCATCTAACTGATTAAATTCTGTTTGCATCCTTCAACTAAGGGTGTTAACTGTTAACGATTTGGTTTATGTTTTTCTTTAATTTCTTCCATTCCGTTTCTTCGATTTGACAATTTTGGGAGTTTAAACCAAAATCCAAATCAAACCGAATTAATCAGAAACAAACAAAACTAAATACAATGATTTGGTTTCGATCGGTTCGAATTCGAATTCGATTTTAACCAAACTAAACCAAAACATTTTCAAATAATGTAGATATTCTTGTTGGCGAAATTCCTTTC
This sequence comes from Asclepias incarnata, assembly GCA_025447715.1. NCBI lineage: Eukaryota > Viridiplantae > Streptophyta > Magnoliopsida > Gentianales > Apocynaceae > Asclepias > Asclepias incarnata. The sequence continues at coordinate 7,518 of JAOEHQ010048369.1, forward strand.
AAAAATTTTAGCAGGTGAAAAATTTAATAGGAATCATTTACCACCAAAAATTTATTAAAGGAAAAAAATACAATATATTATAAACTTTAATATTTATTTAATATTACAAGTTAGTTTACATTAATAGGTGGTATAACTTAATATTTGCGTCATATATACATCTATATATGTATTCCTTTTGCTACATAAAAAAAACAAGCCTACAAACAAAAATCTCTCGTGAAGACCATGGCCGGTCCTAAAGAATTTTGGGCCTAGGACGAGCCAGAAAAAGGCCCTTAGGCTAGGAGCAACGTTCGACCCGACGACCTAAAAACCAATATACGCGTACCTAACGTCTTAACCACCTGATCAGAATACTTATATTTATTATTAAAAGTAAAGATACTATATAACATATAATATATATACAATATAATTTATCTATACTACCTAATAAAGCATTTACATAGTGTCTTAAATTTTTAACCTATTATTTAATGTTTATGTTATATATATATATATATATATATTGATTTACATAACAATTTTTATTTATATATATTTTTATCAATAACAACAAATACAATTTTTATATATATGTGTTAGACAATTCAGAGCCGGCGATCGGCGAAGCCGATTGCCGGACACCATCACCTTTTAATTTCAACCATCAAACACCGCGCATTGCGCGGGTATTATTTCTAGTTTATATATATATATATATATATATATTTTACATATATGTATATAAATTTAAAAATTCCGACCCCTGAAAAATCGAATCTTATGCGGTCATTCATTTTGCCCTATGACTAAGTCCCATGTTGAAGACATATCAATCTCAAGATAGCATGTCAATCGATCTTACACCAAATTAAAGACCACAATGACAAGTGAATAAACCAGTAGTCATCGATCGGACACCTCTCGTGGACTCCCACATTGCTACCCTAGTCTAGTATTGCCTCTTGGATCATGCTAAAGATTTTAGATGGTTATCTAACATGGCTGGTTTTAATTGTATCACCCAAACAAACAAACATGTATAGTTGCTTTCTTTTACTATGCACCATATATACCAAAGTCACAATTCATGGCCACTATTTGCCCATGAGTCTATCTCCATTAGTTTAGGTCTTGACTTCTATCTTGTACCCTTCAAACTTCACATTGAGTAGACTATTCATTGATATATAATTGATATTGATATTGATAATATATATCATAATAGGGTATACCTTCGTTTATGGACATATAGGAACATGGGTTTGGTAGAAAGTGAGTTCGGATATGGCCTTAAAGTTTGGATTGGGCATCATGATTCACCTCTATGTATGTTTAACCTTAATGTTGAAACAATATGCTCATTAAACATTTAGTCAAGTTATTATAATCTAAATATATATGATTATAATCAGATTTCAAAGATAAATTAATATAACGATAGGTGTTTAAAATGTATTGAACTTTAGTTTTAAATTTATTGAATGTATCCAATTCCAAATGTTTTCGTTGTACGTATTCTATGCCTATTGTGTGTGTCCAAATGTTTAAAACTTTGATGCATACGTACAATTATCTCTTAATGACTCTTGTTAGCTTTGGTTTAGGCAATTAACGGATTGCAGATTAACATGTTGGTGTATTCATTTAGTTTAATCAAAATCCAATGCATTTAGTTAATTGTGTAGAAATGTTGAATTCTGACCCAACAAATTCATAAGTCAGATGAGTCATGTTGACATGTTTACAACCCGTAACAAATCAAAAACTACATGATAATAATTATAAGTTAAGAGTTTCCATATTTTGGATGTACACGATAATATTATTACATAAGTTTAACACTACAACCAAGGTGCCTAGTGAGCATGCATCCTAATGTCCTCACAAAGGTTTTCTACGTAAACAGTTTTTGGGTTGCTAGGCAAAGGGTTTGAGAATGATTATGGAGATACTTCGGCTAGGCCGCATACATCTGAGCTAAATGTAATATCTTAGATCTTTTTCACCGCCTCGTTAACTTTGTCATTATTTAATTTTTCTTTCTGTCAAGTGTCAACCTCGTATATGTGCTTTACCTATACTTGACTGTTTAGTTGTCATTAGTCGTAAATGTCTGCCTTATAGCTTGTTAAGTAGTAAGTATTCCCATAGGAGGGTTAAGATAAGTGTAAATGATTAATTGACAAAAGTTGAAGGCAGGATAAGCGTAATTTTCAAATGTGTCGATTGTGTTTCACATGGTAGCTAAGCAGATTGATAACATGTTGGATTAAACCTCGAAGACATGTCCTAATTAAGCCTAGCTTCATTTCTATTTCTATTTATTATGTTGAACTACTCATTTAGATGTATTTTGGATTTCTGTTAGGTGTCGGTTAAGTTTTAAAATTTGACGTTTTCACACATTTGATATTGTTGAATAAAAGCTTTTAAAAATCCATGTTTTTAAATGTAAGGTATTACACTAAATCAAAGACTTGTCTTCCCCGAATAATCTGAACAAGGAAAGTCATCTCCGTCTTTACACATTACTCTTCTTATTAAAAGATCTCACGAGTGAACAGTAGCATTGCCGCTGGATTAGCGCCACGTGGCGTTTTAAGCTTTTTTTTTTTTTAATAAACATTTTGGTTTTTAGCGTTTTTGGCCCCTGGTTTTTTAATGTTTTATTATTTTGGATTTAGTTTTTGTTTTCCCGTGTTCTTTTGTTACCATATTTTTTTTTTGGGATCATTTTTGCTTTATG
>JAOEHQ010048370.1:0-10251 GCA_025447715.1 Asclepias incarnata
TCATTACTTCCCTCTTGTTCTGTACCAGTTTTGGCCGGAGGTCCTTATGGAAACAGTCTCTTTACCTTCGGGTAAAGAAAAGACTATGTACATCTTACCTCCCCCATACCCCGCTTATGCAGGGATTGGGTACCGTTGTTGTTGTTGTATGCTTTCTGTATTTCATTATTAACAATAATGGGTTTTTTTTTTACCCTACTTCCAAAATAAAAAAGGATTTTTTTCCACTAATTCCCCAAAAACAGAAAGCCAGTCTATGCGGTCATGATTACATATATTTTTTTTATATTTTTATGTTATAATAATCACTCTGTCTAGCTCATATATATATATATATATATGTAAATATATACATATTTAGCCACCGGCCTCCGAGATCGGCTTCTAATCATCACCGTCTTTCTCTCCCATCTACTTCTATTTCCGGTAATCTTCTTTGACACTACGTTGCCTCATGTTATGAATATGTTTGTTTTTGTAGATGCTGTTTATACGGCTGTTTTGCTCCATTTTTTGCGATTAAACTAAAGTTATTTCATCTGATTATGATTTGATATTTTTGGTTTACTTTTTAGCGGTTTATATCTGATTATATGGATTGATGTTTTTGTTGCTTGATCTGATTTTCATTTATGTACATCTGATCTGATATATGTTGTTTTTTCATTTATGTAGATTAGGAAGATATGATATATATATATACTCGATCATCCAGGGATATATATATACTTTTCATAGTAAGTTGAATTTGGTAATTTTTTGGTTTTATTTATTCTTTAATCATTAACATCTTCAAATGTTTATTTGATTTTATTCTTTATATTTAAATATTGGTTCCGTCAGGAGCATATGACTCGATTTTTGATGGTCACAGATGTTCAGGACATAATTAAGGGACATCAAGCTGAAATTATAACCTCGCTCAAGGATCCTGACATTAGGTGAGACTTACTGCTGTTAAGTTAATTTATCCTTTCATTTTTGTTTGTATCTTTTTGGGTTGACAACATCACCTCTTTCTGCATGAATCAAATTTTCATATTTATCTTTCTCTTTGACTTTATTGCTCAAATATAGCATTCGGAGACGTGCACTAGATTTACTTTATGGTATGTGTGATGTGTCAAATGCTAAAGACATCGTTGAAGAACTTTTGCAGGTACAAAGTTTGCTAAAATATGAACCGTCATTATTTTATTTTATTGAACTTCTTTTCATATAGTTGTGATATAGCAAACTTAGAACTTTTTGCACAAACTAATTTAGTATGCTACTGCTATACATATACTTTCAGTATCTTGGGACGGCAGACTTTACAATGCGTGAAGAGTTGGCTTTAAAAGCTGCAATTCTTGCAGAGAAATTTGCTCCTGATTTATCATGGTATGCTGTTTTTACGTGATAAATCAAATCTGCTGCTGTGATTTTTATCACTTTTATCTGTTTCTTATGTTTCATTATTACTTTTCAGGTATGTGGATGTCATTCTTCAGCTGATTGACAAAGCAGGAGACTTTGTCAGTGATGACATTTGGTTTCGTGTTGTGCAATTTGTAACCAACAATGAGGATCTTCAGGTTAGTTGATATCTTACTAAATTTGGTTTATTTATCTGTCTTTGTGGTTACCTAATTGAAGTTCCTACAACTCACTGACTCCCACTCTTTGGATAATTTATTAGCCTTATGCAGCTCTGAAAGCTAGAGAGTATCTTGATAAGCCTGCTATACATGAGACAATGGTGAAGGTAACTTATATAAATACTTTAAGTTGTTAAACAATCTCATATACTGATTTTCTCCCCTACCAATCTTGCACTCTTTATTTCTAATGTTGTAAAGTAAAACTGAAACTTTTCTTGCATCTCGGTAGATTGGTTTGATTGTGCATTATATAAAAAGACTGATTTGATTTTGTTTATGGGGGCTCTGCATTTTAACAGGTTAGTGCATATCTGCTTGGAGAATACAGTCACCTTTTGGCCAGACGACCTGGGTGTAGTCCAAAGGAAATTTTTGGCATTATACATGAGAAGCTTCCTACTGTGTCGTGCGTACATAATTTCCATTATTACAGCTAGTTCTTTTTGTGATTATTATTGTTCCATTATCTAAGACCCCTAGTTTTTCAGGACACCTACAGTTTCCATTCTTCTCTCAACGTATGCTAAGATTTTGATGCACTCACAGCCACCAGATCCAGAATTGCAGAACCATATTTGGGCAATATTCAGCAAGTTAGTTTAGTATTACGATTTATATTCAGTTGGAGGTACACTTGTTGCTTAATGCAAAATTAATATTTTACACAAATTGCCATGCACAGATATGAAACCTGCATTGATGCTGAGATACAGCAAAGAGCTGTTGAGTATTTTGCTCTGAGTAGGAAAGGTGCAGCCCTTATGGATATATTGGCAGAAATGCCCAAGTTCCCAGAGCGTGAGGTATATATTGGGTTTGAGTTGTAATTTTTTATATGTATTGAAGGACTCTATTTAACAAATAGTCAAATACACTCATGTTGATTGCTGTTGACTCTGAATACCTTTTTAAAGTCCTCGTTGATCAAGAAAGCCGAAGACACTGAGGGTGATACTGCAGAGCTAAGTGCTATCAAGCTGCGGGCACAACAACAGTCCTCTAATGCTCTGGTGGTGACAGACCACCGACCAGCAAATGACCCTCCACAAGTGAGCCAACTTTCCATGGTCAAGATCCCCAGCATTAACAACCTGGTGAGGTTTAGGCAAATTGAAATATTATTGACATTTAATAGTCTCATTTTTGTTATTGTTGATCTTTATTTCGAGTAAATTTCTAGGAAAATAACTATGGGGACCAAGAAGTGACGCGAGCCAATGGAATTATTGGTGAAGGTGAGCCACAACCTCAACCACCGACAAATGGTCATGCTCCCGATGCTGATACTCTTGGAGATCTCTTAAGCCCATTGGCTCTAGAAGGGCCTCCTAGTGTTTCTGGAAACGGAATCCTAAGTGAAGATGATGCATTGGCTCTAGCACCTGTTGGAGAGCAGGAAAATGTGGTAAAGGTACTGTTCTCTTATTTGCACATATGCTGTTCTCATCAAATTTGAATATCATGTATTAAATTTTTTACTTTGTAGCCAATAGGAGATATCACAGAAAGATTTCATGCTTTATGCCTTAAAGACAGCGGAGTTCTATACGAGGATCCTTATGTGCAGGTACTCTTCTCTAAAGTTTGTATGGACTCGAATTACATGATCTGAATAATTCTGATTAAATATTATTATACCAGATTGGTATAAAAGCAGAGTGGCGAGCTCATCAAGGTCGCATTGTCCTTTTCCTGGGGAACAAAACTACGTCTTCCCTAGATTCAGTTCAAGTGGTGATTCTGCCTCCATTCCATCTGAAGTTGGAGCTCTCATCAGTTCCCGAAATCATTCCTCCACGAGCACAGGTGACGTACTTTTTTGTTTGAAATGTCGAATTTCAGCTTGTATGAGTTAATTTGTTATTGTGTTGTTTTAGGTTCAATGCCCACTTGAAGTGGTAAATCTCCGTCCAAGTCGGGATGTTGCAGTTCTTGATTTCTCCTACAAGTTTGGAACCAAATTGGTATGTCTTTATACTTTTTTTGGGACATGTATGTCTGCAGCATATCTCGTCAGCAGTATTTATTTTCTACTTATGGATACAGGTTGACAATAAGCTCCGACTTCCTGCAGTCCTGAACAAGTTTTTTCAGCCAATACCGGTGTCGGCGGAGGAATTTTTCCCACAGTGGAGATCACTGGCTGCACCTCCTTTGAAACTTCAAGAAGTGGTCTGTTAATTTGTTTTGATATTACTTTTTTACATTAAAGTGTTGTTTTCTGTCATCTTTACATCACTGGAAGGATATTGCAACTGCTTCATGTTAAATTGAACAGGTTAGAGGTGTAACGCCAATGTCGTTGGGAGACATGGCCAGTTTGTTGAACAGTTGGAGGCTTATTGTTTGCCCTGGACTGGTAAGTTGCTTTATGATCATTGTAAACACCTTTTACATAAAAGTAACAGATGCCTGACTTACCATCCTTGTTATTTTCAGGATCCAAATCCTAGTAATTTAGTTGCAACCACGACATTCTATTCTGAAACTACACAAGCCATGTTATGCCTGGTATGTTTTTGTTCTGTAACTTTTTAAGTAGCTTAAGCACAACGTATCTTATAAATCCATTTTATGTTTTCTCCTTGCGTACCCCTTCCCTTCTTTTTCGCTCTGTCAGGTAAGAATCGAAACAGATCCTGCTGACAGAACCCAACTCCGCATGACAGTGGCATCAGGGGATCCCACACTAACATTCGAGTATGTTTTTGGTTTCATATATATGCCGTTCTAAAATATACATACATACATACATATATATAGTTATATGTATAATATAATGGTAACATATGCAGTGTTTTTATATACATTTCACTATATGACCACTCAGGTTGAAAGAATTCATCAAGGAACAGTTGATTAGCATTCCCACTGCCTCTAGGCCAGCTGTGCCTCAACAACCTCAACCCACTACTCCACCAAGTTCAGCCTCAGATCCTGGTGCTTTACTTGCCGGTTTGCTTTGAAAAACCTTGTATACAGTTTGATTGAATATGTTTCAGTATCCCCCAAAAAAGAGGTAGAATCTGGTATCATTATATACAATCCCAAGGGACTGGGAATGGAGTGTTACATTGCTCACGTTACCGGGATAACGGGATTAAGGTTGAGTGAAAGGCATATTATTGGAAGTGAAGGTCTTTAGGGATGAGGGTACTGAGGAGATTTTTGTGTGGCAGAATCAGATTGTGTCTTTGCAGATCGGGTTTCATTATTTGGTCATTCTTGGTGAGGGTTTTATTTGGTTTCTAAATTCTTTGAAACATTTGCATCGCAAATAGAGGGAAGTTGCATGATGTAATGTAGATAGGAGAAAGTGAAGAATTGGCGTATGCAAGATTATTGGATTTGTTTGGCAATGCACATATATACATATGTAATTTTTCAAACGCTTTGGAAAAAAACATTCATTTGCTTTATGTAAAAATATCAAAACGGACATGTCGTGTTGCTTTTATTAACTCATAGCCTTACAAAAGGGAGTATTCTATGAATGTTTACTTGTTTGATTCATCATCCATTTCAAAACAATCACTGTTGTAGAGTTCACATCTGCTTATGTTTCAAGTCATTTGTTGTGACTTCTGAGCATATTGAAGTGTATTTGGTGCATCGTCTATATCAAAAGAGATCCAACGTTATAAAGATCTAAACATGATCTCTTTTCGGAAAAGCAAATAAAAATGTGATTTTGCTGTATCAGGCAGTTATAAACTGGGTTTATCAAGCGCATGCTTACATTCTTGCCTTCTAACCGCTTTCTCTACATGAGTTAAAGGAGGGCGATATGCATAAATGAACAGTATAAATAAGTTCTTTATCTCGCACTTGGTTATACCTTGGAGAATAAGTTTGAAAAGTGACTTTAAAACGAAAGCAAACAATCGTATGTCGGAAACACTTGGGTAAATAAAGTATTAATCGTTGCAATTGTTTTTAATGATTTTTGTTAGATAACTTGAATTAATTTGTATATAGTTTTCTGAGAGTTTGTCTATGGGATTAATACAACAACAACAACAACAACCGGTACTCAATTCCGACGAGAGCCGGAATTTGAGGGAGGTAAGATGTAGACAGCCTTACCCCTACCAAAGTAGAGAGGCTGCTTCCAGAGGACCTCCGGCCTAGGGCTTGTCTATGGGATTAATAAAAAGTTTTATTTAAAATATTAAAGAACTATGTGCAACATTGTACAATTATGAACAGTTTTCTAGAGGCTCATCTTAGTTGCTAGCGATAAATTACCTTCATAGTGTAGCTTTGTATGTAATGTATACGCTGGTATGTGAATGTTCTAAAATAAGTTTTTGTTTCATGGCACCAGAGCTACCTCTTCCTTACAAGAGGTTTCAAGTTTGGATCCGACTAGAGCTAGGTAAATATCTTGGAAGTGATCAGGGAAACGGTTGGAACCAGCGATGGCAAAAAAAACAAGGTTAAGTCGCTACATCTGAGTCAACAAATGGTTCGCCATCCATGGGTAACCCACACAGGGAAAACCTTCTCCGCTTAGAGTCACCTTTACCCATACTCCTGATCATGTCGCACCTGAGTTTTCAGTCTTACTTTCTTGTCATCTTTTATTGCTGCCATCACTTCTTCCAGTCCTGTTCCTATTGTATTTCCACCAGAAAGCATTTGAGGCTAAATGTTCCAGGTATCTAGGAGCTTATCCTGCCACATTCTCTTTATGTTGAGGTCTCAAAGAGAGCAACTCAATCCGCAGATAACCTTTTTAATATCTGATTGTTGATTCATGTGCCATTGATCATATGACTCAAAACAAAAGCTCCAAATTCTAACGACCTGCCAAATCTAAGACAAACATGCTTTTAGTGTGCGAAAAATTCTACTCTGTTCAAGAGCATCCAAGACCGTTGTGGAAAATATCTTGAAAACTATACTTCTATTTCATATACATTCATGCTTCCATGATTACACAAACTCTGATTCTCAAGATCACTACACACACTGCCTTCGAGTCCCACTGGTTCTCAAGATCATTACACATGATTGAATAAAACATACAAATGCGAGAAAAATGAGACCAAACATTTGTTTAATTTAATGGTATGAAGTTGTTGTACTACAATACATGACCCCAAACAAATAAATTTAAAAAAAAAAGAAAAAAGAGTAGAATACAATAGATGGAACATTGTCTCTTCCTATTGCCACCATATTATTCCTCTCCACAAAACATTAATCTAAAAAAACAACTCAGCATATATTTAAAAACAAAAGCAACTAGGAATCAAATAAAAACATCTTCTTCAATTTAATTGTATACTATGCTCTCTAACAAACAACCTATTTTTCTTATGTTTCCTTAAATTTTCACAAACAGATCCAAAAACTCCAACCCTTCAATCTCTTTCATGTTTCCCTTCTCAACGCGATAAAACGGCATGTGTTTCAATCACACAAAAGATTGTATATACTGAGAAGAGAATAAAGATGTACGACTTTGCTTGCTGAATATCAAGCAACATGTGGAGTTTTTAAGAGCTCGGGACGATGGTACCCACATACCCAAACCCAACGATCAAGAATGTGATGGTCTGGAGGAAGATGTATATGAAGTAGTTATGCTGTCCGTACATAAAATCATAGCATCCGGTGAAGAAGAGGAATGCAGCGAATCCAAGCTCAGTAAGATGAATTCTACATCACCAAAAACATACAACTTGTCAAGCAAAATAATAATAAAAAACTAGTATAATTGTAACAAACACCAAAGGTATTGTGTAGTTAGTGAAGTGGGATTTGGTCATGTTACCAAACACTACACTCAGAAAGTCAGAAGAAATTGGAGTTGGTTTAGTTTGAAAATTTGGAAGAATATGAACAAATCAACCCAAAAAAAATCAAGAGAACGTGTGAATATTTACCTGTCGCCGATATTAAAATTAAAATTGAACTTGAATTTCTTTTTGGAAGCTGATTTATTCTTAAGAGCATCTCCTAGTTTCTCAGTAACAACCCATTCGTTAGATCTCTTTGCGTCAAGTAAACCGATAAATGTGGCCTTGGTACGGTGTAGTGACATCACATTCTCAAAAAGAATCCAGTAGAATAATAGATGTACGGACCTGAAAATTTATAAAAAGTTTGCATATATGAGACAAAAAAAAAATCATAACCAATCACTGCATACAAATGTCTATATTTAGATACATTTTTCACTTGATAGAAGTATATGAAAACCGTCCTACCTTGGAGTTCCTACTGAATTCAAGGTGGTGATGATGCAAGGGATGTAAATGGCACCCCAAATAGGAACCTCGACTTCAGGGACCAAGATTGTGAGGGGGAGAACGACGCAAAAGAAGAAAAATGTCACCATATGAGCGATGATCTTCCTTACAAAGAAGAAACTGTAAATCACATACAGCTTTTTCCACACCGTAACTTTCTGCAACCATCATAAAATCAAGATTAATACCAATTTGCATCAAAAAGGAACAACTTTCTAAAAAATTGATTGAAATCGAACGTAACTAACCTTGTTTTTAACGATCTCCATCACCATTTTCCTGAACAAATTGGCTGGACCACAAGACCACCTATGTTGCTGATAACGGAAGGCTTTGAATGTACTAGGAAGTTCGCTTTTTACCTACACCAATTCATCAACTTTGCTTCTTAATTCACGAAATAACACTAGTATCATTTTTTCCAATTAAAGATAGTTTTATGATCTCGGGCCCCATTTAAAAATTAACGAAAATGACGTACCTGAAGATCACCAAGATAGAGAAATTTCCATCCTTTGAGACCTGCTCGGACAGCAAGATCCATGTCCTCCACAGTGGTCCTGTCCTTCCACCCTCCCGCTTCATTAATAGCAGCAATCCGCCACACACCACCAGTTCCTGCGGTAATCAAATGTTAGCCCTTATTGAAGATGGAAATGCTGAAAGTTGATTGAAGAAGCCAGAAGGTCATTAAATTTAGTTCTTACCGTTGAATCCGAAAAATGCATGAGTAGCTGATCCTACTTCTTGCTCCACTGTGAAATGATAATCTAGTGACATTTCTTGCATTCTTGTCAACAAGCATTCATCAGAATTCACTGCAAATAACCACAGAAACATATCAGTAAATAAACTTTTGTCATTACAGTTGACAACTACAAATAAAATTTGACTAAAAGAAAAAAAAAATTAACTAAAGATTCTTCACATACAATATATACAAATAAATAAATACAGTAATAAATAATTACTAAATTTTTATATAAAAAAAGTAATAATATTTTATTATTATTTTAAAATGTACTATTTGACTTAATACATAACAATTCACTAAATGACAAAAGAAACCATTGGGGAAAAAAAGACATTGTGAAAGAAGACTTTGTAACTGTTTAAAAAAAAGAAAAAAAAATGGAGTTAAACCAAGAAAGTGTATAAAGTGAAAAGTTTAGGGGGGGTCACGTATTATTTGTCCAATTGGAACTACATCACACATGTCTCTACATCACAAACACAACACGCCATTCTGCACATGAACACACAGCTTGTTTTTTTGTCACTATCTCACTACATACTAACTACTATCATCAACCACAAATACGCCACCTCAACCCCCCCTTCATTTTATACATACATTAAAAAAAAATATGTATATCTATTTGTTAGTATATAACCATCTACAAATACTTAAAATCTTATAATAATAATATAGAATTAAATGGACAAAATAATTTTGATTTTAAGTGGTCCCAAAATCTAATATTACATTATAAGTTTGTTTTTTATTCGGAAGTAATATTCCTATAACAAAAATCGATACACTTACCATGTGTATGTATTACCGATTTATGCAGTGTGTTATAAAAGTTATAAATTTTGGTAAAATTAATCAAAAATTGTGATAGGTTAATCGGTTCATATGTAAAAGAATGATAAGGGTAAAAAAAAACGAACGTGTTTAAAGAGAGGGATTAAAATGTAAAATGAGTAATCTTTTTGAGTGTCGGTAGAGGAAAGTAGAATCCACCAGGTGTACTAACGACAATGCACAGTGTACAGCAACGAAAAGAAGCATAAATGCACGTGGAGTCCAGACCACTAAATTTACTACTACAACAAAATAATAATATACTAGTAGAACTTATTAGTTTATTTTTTTAAATAAAAATAAAATCAAGGTCACTTTCTAAAATGAGTAAATAAATAAAGATGATAAAATGCCGAAACTATCCTTCTGTACCACTAACATTTATGCCGTCTATTACGGGTTGACCCATAAGTTATTTCCGCAAGTGAACCTCGACATTTACGTCATTACAGCAAATTTACATTCCAAATTTATTTATTTATTTTATTTGGATTTTCTAAAAAAATGTTACATTATATATAATATAAAAAAATAAATCCTTGAATTTTCTAACTAGTAATTTTCAAAATAAAAGTTGAAATATTTTTAATTAAGTTTAAGAAAAGCATGAAATTTGATGTTATAAAAGCCAAAGTACAAATGAGCTACCACTTAGACTATTAGGAGTGAGGCACCCCCACATTGGGGCGTCTTCCGCCATGTGGCGGTGCCTCCCCCAAGGGGATGCCCCTCCTTTTTCTTGGAGTGAGGCATCCCCATT
>JAOEHQ010048371.1:0-10250 GCA_025447715.1 Asclepias incarnata
TTTACAAAAATTCTTAAAAATTATAAAGATATGAACTTACAAAAGTTCTTAAAAGTTAAAAAGATATATGAACTTTCGTGAATTAATATGTGACAATATGACTTTCATGGTTTCATATGATTAAGGGAAAATTTATCCCAGATTGTTTATGAAAAAATTTGAAAAAGAATGAAAACCTTATAAATATTGAAGAAATGTAAGAGACATATAAAAGAATTTTACTAAAAGTTATAATTTATTATTTATTCTCTATTGTATAATGAAAAATGTTATAAAAGATAAATTTAAAAACTAAAATTATGAAAAAGAAAAAAAAATGGTGAAAAGAAAAAATTAAAAAAACAAAAAAACATGTTATTTCATCTAAAAAATAAATTTTAAAAGATAAAATTAATAAAAAGAAATTAAAAAAATGGTGAAAAGAAAAAAATAAAAAAGCAAAAAACATTACACAAATAAAGCTAAGAGTTAAGATCAAAAACAGTGGCACTCAAGGTTTGCCAAAAAAAAAAAAACACTACGCGCATACATGTCATCGTTTGCCTTCAAATCTCATCTTATAAGTCTGACTTGAATTATGTTAAAAAAAAAATAAGTCTCACTTGAATTATAAAAACTATTTTGATAAGTAATTATGATAATATCTAGTAAAATTTCACTCTGAATTAGGTTTTTTTTTTTTATATAATCTTTATAGAAATAGAGGTCACCCGAACGATTCCATATTGACACTGTATTTTAAACCAAATAAGAAATGAAAACGTAAACTACTTTTATAAGTAATTATATGACAATATCTAGTAAAATGTCACTCTTAATTAGTTTTTTTTTTATAATCTTTATAGAAATAGAGATTACTTATATCGTTATCACACTTTATACTACTTGTACATGTATATATCTCTATAATATTTATATATGGAAAGATAAATAGGCAAGGAAAAAAAAAACTTTAAAAACGAAAATACTTAGTTAGCTACAGTATATTAAAATTTTAAGATTGACTCTCATAATCTATTACCCCTTATGTATTTATCATTTTTTACAAAAATTCTTAAAAATTATAAAGATATGAACTTACAAAAGTTCTTAAAAGTTAAAAAGATATATGAACTTTCATGAATTAATGTGTGACAATATGACTTTCATGGTTTCATATAATTAAGGAAAAGTTTATCCAAGATTGTTTATGAAAAAATCTGAGAGAGAATGAAAAACTTATAAATATTGAAGAAATGTAAGAGATATATAAAAGTATTTTAATTATAAATTAAAAAGCAAAAAAACATGTTATTCCATCTAAATGTTAAATTTTAAAAGCTAAAATTATTAAAAAGAAATAAAAAAAAATGGTGAGAAGAAAAAAAGCAAAAAAACATTACACAAAAAGTAAAAAAATAATGGCTCTCAAGGTTAAAAAAAAAATAACACAAAAAAAAACAAAAAAACTACAGTAAATGCTACAGTACCCAGCTACAGTAACAATACACACAAAAACACTGTAGTGGAAGGCTATGTGCCTTGTTATATATAATAATTATATACTATGCATATCAGGTTTAGGGTGACATTTAGGGTACAAGATGCCACCGCCAGTGTATCCTTTTTAATGTTTGATAGAGATGTCTCTCGCATCTTGGGCTTATCTGCGAGTGATATTCGCGAAAGACAACTTAAGAGTCATGATACAGAAAATTTCCCACATGAACTAGAGGGGCTGCTTTACAAGGTTTTCACGTTTAAGATTGTTATTTCTCGGTATAATTTGGAAAGGCATTACAGTGTCTATACTTTAATGAAATTATGTGATGATCCTGATATCATTGTTGAGTTGGTCAAGCAGGATACTTTCAATGAGGTACCACCCTAAAGTTGAAGTTTATGACTATTTTTGTATTAAAGCAATGTATATTAATGTTTTAAACTAACTTGATAGCATCTTCATTCTTAGGTCACTCAAGAACCACAACCTGCAGAAGTATCAGTTGTTAAACTTTCTGAATCATCACAGGGTGTACTGGATTCAAAGGTGACGATCTTAATCAATTATTTACTTGTAGAACCAATTACTTTATACTCTACTTTGTAACTAATTTTTAAATAGTTTTTCTGTCATCTCTTCGAAGGATGCATACTTGGTTACCGGAAATTCTGTGGCCGTAGATCTTGAGAAGGATACAGATACCAGTCCTCTACAAAAAAAGGAATGGTCAAGAAACTCCAGGTGTTGAGTCTTCTACCAGAGTCTCCAAGAGGATTCGCACGATAGTAATGCCACCAGATGTTTAGAAGCCACTTTAAATTCTATTTGAGGAAGATGGTCTCTTGAAACATTGTACCTCTTCTCTTTTGGTTGTATTCTGTTTAATATTTTGGAGAAGTATGTATTATCAACAACTCAACTTCTAGTTTTTAGGAACCCGTTTGCTAGTTAATTTTCATGAAAAAGCATATATTATGAACAACTGAACTTCTATGTTTATGGAACCCGTTTCTTAGGTAATTATGTATGATGTCATTTTATAGTTGAAGCCATATGGAGACAAACCTATCACAGTTACACCTTCAACATACTATATGCTTGTAAAAGGTGTCTTGAAATATATATTTTGAATTTCCACTACAAATTACATATATAACTTTTAGGGCAAGAATTTACAGGAAAATACCTTCAAGAAAATAAACCACATTTTGAAGAAATGCTACCAAAAGCAGATTAAAACACATTTTTATCACCCCTCACAAAATCTTTAAACAAGTATTGTCTTGGAACAATTCAATACAATAACATTGCCACATCATATAAATTTCACTCTGAACCCCCTAAATATTTTAACGAGAAAGTATTTGGGGGGAAATTTTTTCACCAAAATTTTAAAAAAAAATTGGCACGTGGCATCCAAATATTCAAAAAAGTACATTTTCAATTAGTAGGGCCAACACAATATTTGGAACTCTTCATCAAACACATATATGAATAAAGAAAGAAAGAAATAAACTGCTCAGTGCCGCCTTCTGCGGGTTTTGAGCCCCAATACCTCAACGGTGTAGGGGGGAGGTTAAGATGTAGACAGACCTTACCCCTACATAAGTAGAGAGGCTGCTTCCAGAAAAGACCCTACAAACCTATGTACTTCCCAGGTCTCGAACCTAAGACCTTCAACTAAGAAAGTTGGTGCTCAACCACTTGAGCTACTGGGGAAGTACAAACACATATATGAATCAAATATCAAAAACTTTTATATCAATTTCTTAAACAAACCATAGATTCAAGTAAATCCTCACAAATCAAAGCACTCAACCGGAAAAAAGGAAACAAAATTTAGATGGTTGTAGACTCTCATCTGGTGATTCTCCACCAGAGATCACTCCTGTTTCAAGGTCTCCCTTTTCAAATATTACAAATGGTATGCAATTTAATATACTAACCACTATGATTCAATATGATAATTATGTATATACAGTGTATGAAAGCCTTTTTCATGAATATATATATCAAAACTGATCTGTTAGTTTTGTGTAACAAGTTTCAGCAACGAATACATCTCGAAGCAGACATGTATATCACACTACTCCGAATTCACATTCATCAATGAAAAATGGTAACTACATACGCATTTGATATATAATTTACATTTTATCCTCATCAATTTAGTTATACTCATGTTCATAATACTTTTGTAGTGAATCTATCAACAACTAATACCTCAAAAAGACATGTAAACGACACTCCTACTAATAGTACTCTTTATTTCAATACTATGCCCACACCAACTGTCATCAATGGTAATCTTCCTTCATTTAATACTTCCTCGGTATTGTAAATTATATGACACTTTCCATTTGAACTCATGTTTTACTAGGCTGTCAATGGGTTCGGGTTGGCGGGTTCGGGTTAGCGGGTCAAAAATCTCTAACCCTAACCCGACCCATTAAAAGTTTCAGGTCAGAAATTTCAACCCTGACCCACAACCTGTCAACCCAAACCCAACCCACCAACCTGAAAAAAAATCGGGTTGGCGGGTTCACGGGTCAAGTTTCGGGTTGACGGGTCAAATGGGTTTGCGGGTTGGCGGGTTGATTTCAGGTCAAACATGTCATATGAGTTGGTGGGTTGATGGGTTGGCGGATTGGTGGGTCGATTTCAGGTCAGATGGATCGTGGGTTGGCAGGTTGGTGGGTCAATGGGTTGGTGGGTCTACCTGTTAAAAAAATTTATATAAACTCAAAATATTTTCGGGTTGGCGGGTCGACTTGTTAACACAAAGGGTCAACCCGAACTCAACCCCAAAAAAACCAGGTTAGTAGGTTGGTGGGTTGATGGGTCGAAATTTCACAACCCTAACCTGGTTTTTTTGGGGTCAGTTTCAGGTCGGATTTCGGGTTGGGTCGAGTATTGACAGCCTACTTTTTTACTGGTGTATCAGAAAGTTTGATAGTGTATGTATCCCTGTAATAAATTTCTATAAGTTATAGTATTATTCTTATGTAGGTCAGCATTATTAAATATTACATGCATGATTACATAACTTAAATTCTGATGAACTGATGATCTTTACAATTTAAGCCAATGGATCGAGGGGAAAGCTAGGAAAAGAGACATACTTGAAGAACTGGCCGAAAACTAAAGGCGATTCGACTATTGAATTGGAGTTCGATGTGGATGATGAATTTGGGATTCCAGGGGCATTCCTGATCACCAACAGGCACCACAAAGAATTCTACCTTAAGACCCTCACATTAGAACATGTTCCAAATTATGGTCGGGTTCATTTCATCTGCAATTCTTGGGTCTACCCGGAAGGGCGTTATGACAAGAAGTATCGTGTTTTCTTCTCCAATCAGGTAAACTGTTCTTGCCACCGTCTATCTAGTGTCTCACCTGTCCGGCTCGATATGAACAAGGTAGGTAGGCTGGTAGGCAAGCTGGGAATGATCAATCTCCATTCGCTTGGAGGAGTGTTAGCGTGGTCAAATCTGCATGAAAAACCGCGGGGAATCAATCTTAAATGGAAAATCTTGTTATATTCTTGAAAAATGGAGATGGAAATTACAAAAACGTTGTTTTAACTAAACGCAACCTTAATATTTCTACGGTGTGGTTTCTTATTATGCTGTTGTAGAGTTTTTGTTTTTATATTGAAAAACATGTGATGTTTCCTGTATCATTTTTTTTGTAGACGCATCTTCCGTGGAAAACACCAGAAGGGTTACGCCGTTATAGGGAGGAAGAGTTAGAGGAGCTAAGAGGAAATGGAACAGGAAAATGTGAAGAATGGCACAGGGTGTATGACTATGATGTCTACAATGACTTGAGTGAGCCAGATAAGGGACCTGAACATGTCCGGCCTATTTTTGGAGGGTCTACTGACCACCCATATCCTCGCAGGTGTAGGACAGGCAGACCTCCAACAAAGACAGGTTAAAACTTCTACTACATTGGTAAAATACATAAGATGTTCAATTGATTAATGTTGCATTTAACATCAAAGTTCAATGGATATAACATCTTTCATAAGTTCTTTTGAAACATATATATGATATGAATTGTTGGTACTCAATTTGCATGTAAATCCACCCCATCGCATTAAAAGAAAATATTAGTTTGATCGTGAAAGTCCGAATGCATCTCATGGTACTTAAGATGTACAGGTTGACTTTTTAGAAGGTTGACTTTTTAGCTACAATCTTGTTACCTATTTTGGTCAAAAGTCCTGTGGATTTATAAACTTTTTGAGACAATGTGATACTACTAAAATCCATCTTTTGGTGCTCAATTCATTACATAAGTCATTTCTCTATTGAGTATCGACAAGTGGTATGTTTGACCTTGAAAGTCAGAATGCATCTCTTCTGAGTATTGATACATAATTTGAAAATTAAGTTTTGTTTGATGGTTAACAGATCCCAATATGGAAAGCAGGATCTCAATTTTTAATAGCTTAGAGATCTATGTCCCGAAGGACGAAAGATTTAGTCAGCTGAAGATGGCAGATGTTTATGCTTATGGGATAAAATTAGTAAACCAAGGATTACTACCTGGTTTTAAGTCTGCAATTGACAAAATTTCAGACGAAGTAGTTGGCACACTCGAAAATGTTCTACATCATAAGTTTGAGAGTATTTCAAGCAATAAATTTAATGAGTTTTCTTCATTTGAAGAAGTACTTAAACTCTATAAAGGACTGCTTAAAATACCTAGATCCAATTTCTTAGAAAGCATCAGGGAGAAAATTCCAAATGAATTCTTCAGGGAACTTTTACGTTCTGATGGGGAGGCCTTTTCGAAATTCCCTGTCCCTCAAGTAATCAAAGGTACTTTAATAAGTCTTGATATTTTGTTATGCGAACTCATAACGGATCCTAATCACATTTCGTTTTAATTTATTTTTTTGGTTGATTATACAAACAGAGAATGCGGACGCATGGAGGACAGATGAAGAATTTGCAAGAGAATTGTTGGCAGGAATTTGTCCTGTTGTGATCCGACGCCTCCAAGTAAAATTTCATTTTCTTGTTGGATATAATCTTGTATTATATGCTAAATCAGAATCGGATAATTAGCTGGGATAAAATGGGCCTTAGAAAATAGTGTGCAGATCTGGTTCTCCTGTTTGAAATTCCAACCACCAGAGAGAATATTTTTAGCGTTTGACAGATTCTAATTGTTCAAGTTAATAGCTTAATTTACCAATAACAACTTTTTTTGTGTATGGAATAAGTAAAGACAGTTTGTGAAGTAGAATAGAACTCTCTTAAACTAAAGTTAAAGGCGGAAAATAGTAATATCATCTTATCTAATGACATACAACTGATTTTATGAGATAATCAGAAGGGAAACATGTTCGTCAGACGTGAAAAACTAATTATTGTGATTATAGTCACCACAACACAAATCCAAGTATCCGTTGATGAACTTACTGATCACTTACCATATTGTTACTTGCAGGAATTCCCTCCAACTAGCAAGTTAGACCCGGCAAAATTTGGAAACCAGAACAGTACAATAACTGAGGATCACATAAAGAATCAGTTGGATGATTTTACTGTATTAGAGGTAACAATACCCATCTGCTGTTTCAAATTATATGTTTCAAACATAAAAAGTTTATGTATATATTTTTAATCACAGGCAATCAAGAACAACAGGCTATTTATATTAGATCACCATGATCCATTGATGCCATATCTTAGAGGCATAAATGAAACTTCCACCAAGATATATGCGACGCGGACCATCCTGTACTTGCAAAAGAACGGTACATTGAAACCACTAGTAATCGAATTGAGTTTGCCACATCCAGACGGTGACCAAGCTGGAGTTATCAGTACAGTACACACACCGGCATCGGAGGGGGCAAAAGGAACTATTTGGCTGCTGGCAAAAGCTTATGCTAGTGTAAATGACTCAGGCTACCATCAACTCATCACTCATTGGTAAGATATCTTATAAAAAAGAATAAAGTCTGACAAAAATCGCATGAAAGGAGTAAAGATGGATGGGCAGGGATGCTAAAGTGACAGGTCAAAACGAATGACTTTTTGTATCGGTTCAAACGGGCTAAGTTAACGCAAAATACATATAGTCCAAACACTATATATTAGAAATATATAGTTAATTTTGCTAAATATAATTTACAAAGTTTTAATAACAAGAATAATCTTGATTTTACAGCAAATAGATTTTGGATGTTTGTTGCACTAAATGTACACGTTGGAGTATCTGTGGACCTATTTCATTTGAGCTAATTTTAAAAATTTACTCGCTAGACCTTTAGGGAGAAACGTTAAGAAGAATTGGCTCCTTCATATCAAATTGGGTCGAAATTGGTGGCCTAGTCAGATGTATGAAGTTCTAATCTAATAACAATGCAGGTTGCATACTCATGCTTCAATAGAGCCATTCATAATCGCAACAAATAGGCAGCTAAGTATTCTTCATCCAGTTCATAAGCTTTTGCATCCTCATTTTCGTGATACGATGAACATTAACGCCTTATCCCGCCAAACACTGATCAATGCTGGTGGGCTTCTTGAGAAAACTGTTTTTCCCGACAAGTACTCCTTGGAAATGTCAAGTAACATGTACAAAAAGTGGGATTTCACAAAACAGGCACTCCCTGCAGACCTAATCGACAGGTATATTATAAGTTACAACATATTGTAGATTTTGATCTGTGGTCGGCTGCTTGGATTTGCATTTTGAAACTGATTATTAGTCTTAATCGTTATATGAATATTCAGTTTTGGATACTGAGCTTCAGACCAATTACCAATTAACATAAAACTGATTATCTAAGGGTCAAATGAATTCTTATTTATGACTTCTTTTAACCTGATTTGAGAGATTTTTACTTCGATTTTACAGATTTCATCTTTTATCTTTATATTTCTAAATTTTAAGAATTTGTGAAACCCTCAAATATCTAAGCATCTTACGATTACAATTCGTACACTTGAAGCACATTCGAACACTATCTTTTACATCCATTTTATTTACGGCTGGTTATCTTATTATAGTTTCAAATGGTGTTTTTCTTGATCAGAGGAATGGCTGTGGAGGACTTGGGCTCTGCACATGGTATTCGTCTTCTTATAGAAGATTACCCTTTTGCTGTTGACGGGCTTAAGATATGGTCTGCCATAAAAATGTGGGTTCAGAATTATATATTTGTCTACTACAAGAATGATGAAGAAGTTCAAGACGACTCTGAACTCAAAAGCTGGTGGGAAGAGGTCCGAACCAAGGGGCATGGTGATAAGAAGGATGAACCGTGGTGGCCCAAAATGCACACACGCGAGGATCTAATAGAGTCTTGCACCATCATTATATGGGTTGCTTCTGCACTCCATGCAGCCGTGAATTTTGGGCAGTACCCTTATGCAGGGTACATGCCTAACCGACCCTCAATCACCCGAAGGTTTTTACCCGAACCAGGGACTGCAGATTATGATGAACTGGAGAAAGAACCTGAAAAGGCATTTTTGAAAACAGTGACTGCACAGCTTCAAAGTATTCTTGGGATATCTTTGATTGAGATATTGTCTAGGCATTCTGCTGATGAAGTGTATCTAGGTGAAAGAGATACACCTGAATGGACCACGGATAAAGAGGCGTTGGAAGCGTTTGATAACTTTGGGGCGGATTTGAGAACGATTGAAGGGATGATTGACGAGATGAATCTCGATGAGAGGTTGAAGAACAGGACTGGACCTGCTCAAATGCGCTACACTTTGTTGTGTCCTAGCAGTGACACTGGTCTTACAGGTCGCGGTATTCCAAACAGTGTCTCTATATGAATGGGTTATAGATGTCTTCTATGACCCGTATTGCATTCGGTTTGATATAGCATTTTTAAGTTTTCTTTCAAGTGTGGTGTAACCATTTTGTCAAGTTGTTTGTTGAAGGTTTGTAGGTTCAAATCATGTGTTTCTTCAAAATAAAAATGACTCAGCATGATATAATATAGTATGTAATATATATAACAATAATTTATAGTTCTGAATACGAGAGCCTGTTACCATTAGTTTTACCTGCTCAGTTTCAGTGTTAATTACTTGCTACTCGCTTTATTTCAAAATGAGGCACAAACTTAACAAGCACCACTTGAAATAAGCATATTTTGTGTTGAATTGGTTTAATATTCAACAAACTATATGATTTATATAACGAAGAGTTGGCCACCAGCCACTACTTACTGGGAGAAACGTGGTTTCGATTCCTGCCAAAGGCATAATTGAATAATGGTTAAATTACCTTAACATTATCCCTGCTGGGGTTATGTAGGTACCAATATGGTACATGAGACTAAAGGATTCCCATAAATTTACCTTTTTTTTACCCAAAAACTATATGATTTATATTGTAGTTCATCTCTATCAATACCAAAAAAAACAAAAATAGTAAACCACGAAAACTACCATATTAGGCATGTACAACTGTACAAGGCTAATAAAATTATAAGGATCCCAGTGTCGAAGCTCATAAATAAATTATACAACCCGGGATAGGGTGATCAGAATTATTAGCCGCAATACAAGCCTAAACAACTCTAATTAAGTTGCGGTAACTTTCAAGAGTTGTGACTACTAATTTAACTTCATACAGGATATTGCGTTTTCAATGTTGTTGATCGTCGTTTTATAGGTCTCATCTTTATTTCCCTTAATAATAAGTGGAAAAAACGCACTTCAATTTGCCCTCACCGCCCAGATAAAGGGACAACAAGGCCAATGATTCAGAGCTAGTC
>JAOEHQ010048372.1:0-10250 GCA_025447715.1 Asclepias incarnata
GGTCGAAACTTTGTCCTATCAACGGCAGCCCTAAAGAACCAGGCGGGAGTCGTCTGGAGTAGTTTTTACGTCGAAAAAGGAAGAAAATAGAGAGCAGAAATGACAATAATAATATTAATAACATGGTAATAACCTTCACTTCCATGAAGAAGGATGGCGGTGAGGATGGAGAAGAATGGTGGTGAGGACTGAGGATAAGATCTGTGTGCGTGTGAGAGAGAGATGGTGGAAGTCAGGAAGTAGTGTGAATTACTTCCACATAATACTCACCTTCTATAATAGCGTTTAGTGTCCTGTAATGAACTATGCCCGATTGTGTATGTTATGTAATGAATTACTCAGGTGTTTATTGTATGTAATGAACTTTCAAATTCCGTTTATTGGATGTATTCTGGTATATGTGGCTACCATATAAGCTGTCACGTTGTCAGTTTGTAAGTTTTTGATTGGTCGGGTACATCCAATCAGGGGCGGATGTAATATAGAATCATTGGGGGGCAATGCCCTCTATGGGCTGTCCAAAATCCATTATTTGCCTTTGTAAAATTTTGTCCCAAAAGCCCAACTATCGTTAAATGCCCTCAGCCCAAAATCCAAATGCCCTCAATCCAAGCTCTAATTTGAAAGAATGGATAACAATCAAAATCCGTTCATAAAGAAGATAACAAATTAAAGATCCAAATATTGAAAATATAGCTTACAACTTCAAAAGTTGTATTTATTTCCCTTCAATTAGATTAAAATAATAACAATTCAAATATCTTTTTTTTTTTCTTGCTACTGTTGGCTGACATCTTTATTCATATCAACTAACTCTTTTTTGAATAAGGTAAAGTAAAAATCGTGACATTACTTATAATTTTATAAACCCTAATTAAAAAAGTAATTTATTAGTTGCAATTATGTAGTGAAAATTAATTTATTAGTTGTTTTTGGTTGTTGTCTGTTGCAATTTGTCAATTATGTAATTTATATTAGTTTGATATAGGTGAAGAATTTTCAAGGGGAAATAAACCTAATATAGAATCTTAGGAGGCGTTTGGTTCCAGAATTATGGAAATTTGGTGGAATGGAATTTGAATTATTTTTTTTTGTTAGATTAACATAGAAAATTCTAAATTCCATTCCACCAAATTCTCATACATTCTAGGAACCAAACAACCCTTTAAGGTGTAATTTGTTGAACATAGTTTAATGAAGTTTACTATTTTGGTTGTTCTTTAGTTAGTTTTTAGTTGTTTTAATGTTCTATTTTGTTGTTTTCATGCTCCTTTTTTTGTTGTTGTACTATAGCTGTTTTTTGCTAGTAAATTTCCAATGAAGATGTTTATTTGGCTGTTTTTCGCTGCAGCTTTTACAGTAAATTGGTTGTTTTTCTGTTATATGTTTGTTGTTTTTTGTTGTATTAAAGCTAGTGTTTTGTTGCTGTATTATTGGTGTTTTATTGGTTGTTTTTTTGCATAATTTCGTGGTTGTTTTGAAGCTATTTCGACACTAGCTCGTTGTAGTTTTGCAACTGTTTAACGGCTCTATGAGGCTCATCAGTCATCAAATAAGTTTTTTTTGCCCCCATTACAACAAATTCCTGGATCCGCCTCTGCACATATCCATACCATTTCATGCTATCATGTCGAATGAAACAACAAAAAACAATCATCTCGAAGTCATGATGCGGAAATATTTCAAAGCCTACTCAACATCCCATCACCACCGTCAATGTCGTCTTCAAATATGCAAGGTCAATCGAGCAACTCCGAATTCTCACTCAATATGCCGCCATCAAATATGATGGGATACTCCATAAACCCATATTCTACATAGTTTTATAATCAATTTGGTTTTAATCATGTCTCGTCACAATTTCCACCACAACAATGGTTGATGCAGCAACAAATACAACAACAACGATGGTATCAACAAACTCAAGGCGAGATACCACCACTCAACCTCGATGATGAACAAGAGAATCAAGACACAGGAACTAGTGTGGCGTCTGTCGATGACGAACAAAAAGAGTCGGTCCAATCGAGACAACTAAGAAAAAAGGGAAGGAAGTTGCGGTGGAACAGGCGTGGAGCGACGAAAAAAATTTATTGTTAGCTCAGTGTTGGATCTCAGCTTCTAAAGACCCCGTGGTCGGGAAGAGTCAAACGGACGTGATGTTTTGGAATACAATAAAAAAGAGTGTTCAATAGGGACACGAAAAAGGGAACGCGTAACAAAAGTCAACTAAAAGGCAAATGGAACAAGATTAGAAAGGGGTGTAAGAATTTTAGGGCAATTTTTAAAAGGTTTAGCGAGCATCAAGCGCCGACGAGAAGCATGTTTATGACGCCGCGCATTACCAGTACAAAATGAAGCATGGGCCGTCGAGATTCGGGTACGAGAATTGTTGGGAGCTGCTCAAAGAATTCCCCAAATTTTGGGAAATTTTGGGATGACCACGATGTTATGGGAAAACGAACGGCACCGTGTGTAGAATTGGATGCGGATGAGCCGACACCAGTTGGGGATGCGTCTCCGGCTAAGGAACAGTTATTCGGCGACAACCCCATTAGGAGAGCACCGGGTCGTAACGTTAGCCGCAGGATGTCGAGTTCACCGAATGCAACTACAAGTAGAAATTCAAGTGAAGCAGCGCTACTTAAACTTGACCAAATGCTCTCGCTTCAACAAGAAGCAATAAGAAAACCAGATGAAGATCGGAAGAAGATCCAAGAAGAGCGGGAGAAAAAGGTCGATGCTCGGCACGGAAAGGAAGTTATGGAGGCGTTCCAGTTTCTTCAATAACTAGTTCCAACCGGTTTGCCAAAAAAAGAACTGAAAGCCGTTTTGAAATATCGTAAATCTTTGATGGATTAGTTTGGGCAATACTTCGACAAGGACGACGACGACAATGACGATGACGAGTAGTTTTTTTAGTATTAATGTATTGTCTTATATTAATTAATGTATTGTTTTTAATTTTTAGTGTCATGTTTAATTTTAATATTAATGTAATGTTTTTTATTATTAATAAAAGTGTTTATTTAATTTTGTATTTAAATAATAGGAAATAATAAAATATTTGAAGAAGTGGGCTTATAGGCAGTGGGTGTTCTTGAGGGTATACTTGGAAAGAGAAAAACTGATTTGGTAGGGAAGAAGTGGGTAAGAAGTGAAGAATTAGTTCCCTTACAGGCAAATGCCTTATTTTAATGTAATTGGAAGGAGTTTGAAGTATTATTTTAAGACTTTTAGCATTGGAACAAAGACCTTTTGTGAAGTTTTTTTTGTTAAAAGTTTTTGATAAAAAGCTTTGGCATTAGGATGCTAAGCTATTATGATAAACTCAGGGTTGTAAACAAATTAAACATTTAAAGAACTTTTTATGAACTATTCGGTGAGAAGTTCATTCATTTTTGTTCATTTATGTCCGTGAATGTTCGATAATTTGTTCATGAATGTTTATTCATTTATGTTCGTTTGTATAAAGATGTTTTTCATTTGTAATTGTAATAGATATCTATATTTAAAAGGATAAAAAATACAAAAATAATTTTATAACTTCTAAACCCGTACAACTTCTTATTTTTAACTTTCCACCCACACCAGGCTTTCGTCTCAAGTCTACCTCCCACTAGCCTTCTTAGTTTAAGCATGCATTTTGGAAAAGATTTTTCGGATAATGACATGTCGACTTTATTTTTAAAACAGTTTGAACAATTGAATGTCTTATATTAAAATCACGATTAATTATGACCAATAACTGTTTTCAGAAGATGAATATTTTGTAGCGTTAAATTTGAATCCTAATGCTTTTAATTATATGTTTGTGCGTTTGTGTTTGTTCATGAACACAAATGAATAAACATGAATAAGTCAAGTTTCTTAATGAACGAGCATGAACACAATTTTACGTTTATTTATTTGTTCGTGAACTGTTTGTTAAATTAAACAAACGAACATAAACATAACCTCTTTTGTGTTCGTTTGGTTCATTTTCATAAACAAAGGAAACGGTAGCATTTTCGTAAATAAGTGGAACTTATGTCACCATTTTTAAATCATCACTAATTCACTTGAAAAAATCTTCAAATTTTTTATATATAAATTTTTTAAATCTTTTTTTTTTTTTTTTAATTTCAAATCTTCATTTTTTTTTTTTTTTTTTCAAATCTTCATTTTTTTTTTTTTTTGAAAACCCATAAACTTAGGCAAATTATGAATCTTCAAGGGTGATGGGTTTAAAAACCTATTCCAAGTTTAAAACCAAACACCTCATTAATATGTTGGAGATTGATGGAGTAATGGAGTTATCCAAGTTTATCATATTAAACGGGCATTTTATGCTAGTTTAAATTAAAAAGAACATGTGTTTTTCAAATAAAACGTTACATGTCCATCAAAAAAAAAAGTCTTAATTTTTTTTTGCTATATTAGTAGTAACTGCAGATTATGTTTTTCTACGACGAGTTGTATATAAATAGAACGGTTTAAATGTAGTAAATGTTGATAATTAATGAAACGGTTATATGTCTTATTCGCAAAGCCGTCGGGTTTCAATTTAAACAATAATTTCGTTTGGATGTTCCAATTGGCAACGGTCATGCATCCTGTCGACCTCTTCCAATTTTTAAAGGAGTTTTGTTTAACTTTAAATACTAAACTTAATAATAGAATTTTATATAGGTTAATTTTCCGTATTGGAAAATTATGTATTTACATTAAATTAAACTAGACGCATGTCCGCACGATGCAGCGGCAATGATGGTAGCGGCGGCGGTGTAGTGGAGGTGGTGGTGGCTGCGGCGGTGGCGATGGTGGTGGTGTGGTTATAATGTAAAAGGGGTAGTGTAGTTATTTTAGAAATTAAATGGTAGATGTTGTATATTAATTTCATTAAGGGTATATTGGGTATTAAATAGAATCATAAATAGTGTTAATTATATTAGTAAGAACATTTTAGGTATTTCAAAGGTAGAAAGTTTAAAAAGGGGGATGGATAATTTGTTTTATAAGGACTAAAGATAAAGATATAATTTGATCTACCATTTCTAAACTAGACTATCGTCCATTATAAACCCGTGTTGAGTTGTGAATCAAATAAAATGTAATCGGTTTCAAGCCAATTTGGTCTTTTCAAATTTTGTAAATAATTTTATATACATTTAATATTTTAATTAAGTTTACTCTTTGTTAATTATTTTTATTAAACAAAAAAAAGTCTTTAATATATAAGGGATTCTATCTAAATTAATACTAGATATACTTTAAATAAATAAATAAAAAACATACGCACATACCCTGAACAATCAAACTACTTGATTTCAATGTTAACGGATAATCAACACTTTGGGTTATGAATATATATATTTTTTTAATCTATATATCAAATTTCTCGTAAATTTATTTAGCCGATTACAAAACACAAAATCCTTCTAATTAAAACTAATTAAATTTTGATATCTTTAAATAACAAACTTAAATAACTTTTTTCGTTCAACGAATCTTTATATATAACTAATTGAGGATAATTTAATTAGGACTTATGTGTCATTAGTCTTCTTTTGCCAAGTAAAATTTTTGCTTAGTTGTTACTTTGTGCTTTTTTATGTTGTATTTCTTGTCATGTAAATTTGATTAGTATTTAATTTAAATTTAAATTCAAATTTAATTAGTTATAGTCAAAGCTTAAATAAATGATATATAGGTAGGTATTTAAAATCAAATTTGAAATGTTTTGAATTTGTTTCATATGTGATTTTTTGCCTCATAAGTGCTCATAATTTATCATCTATTTCTTCATGTCCCTTATGTTAGTAAGAAGTCATAAATACATTAAATCACTTTTATTAATAGTTCTTATGTAAATGAAGAGACAATGTCGTTAAGCTCAAAATTTACCATTGATTTATGATCGCAACATTAAAAAAAATATATATTATTAATCGGTTGATAAAAAAGAGTTTTTATTACTTATTTCAAGATCTTTGTAGATTATATATAGTTATAGTTATTTGATTTGTGAAGATTGATACGATTAATTGCTTCAAATGATATTATTAAATTACTATTACATACTTCTTAGGCTAATATCATATTGTTTATAGAGGTGCATCTTTTATTAAGAATTATAATTGTGTTACAAAGATATTCTTTTTTATGAATAAGACTATAAAGATATTCATGAAGATAGATATGTACATCAGAAATTATACAACTCAAAAATATTTATTATACCTTTATTATTGTTTTTACGTTTATCTTCATTTCAACACATTATTCATACCATCTATGGGTTTTTTTTTTTTTTTTTTTTTATCTAAATACACTTTTTCTCTTAGTTTCAAGTTGGAAACTTACATTTATATTCATATAATAATTTTTTAATTATATTTAAAACATATTATTTTTAACTGTCTATATGATAAAATATATATTTATCCGTGCAACGCACGGTTTAATCTAGTATATAAAAATATGTTGTGTAAAGCATATTTATGATTTACATAATTAAAATTAAAAATATATAAATTAATATAAATTAATTAATTAATTTTAGAAATGGAAAATTTAACTATATATATAAAGTAAATATTAATTAAGATTTAAGCTACATGGTTAAAAAGGTCATTTCGCATATGTAAATATTCTAACTTTCAACATGAGGTGTATAGAAATTTTAATAAGTAATATAGAAGTATAGATATACACAATAAATAAATAATGCGTCAAAGTTAGAATATTTTCAGACACTCACCTCTAATAAAAATAATTCAATTCATGTTTGATCTAAAGTCATAAACATATTACAAGTTTATTATACAGAAGAGACCAATAATCTACGAACAACCCAAAACTATAGTTTACTTAACAAATCAAATTGTACATTAATAAATGCTCGGTTTCTTTTTCTAATTATTCAAGTCTCTAATCCTGAATCGAAGAACTTCAGACACCCTCTTATTATAACAAGTTATACCATCTTATATTTAAAAGTTACTTGTATGAATAACAATAGTACGTTACTTTAATATGGTTGTAATCAAATGAAAACAAAAAAAATGTTGAAAACCAAAGGACAAATCTCAGCCACACATTTCCCCCCCACTTCTTTCCCTTCTTCTTCTTTTTTTTAAAAATTTTTTTTACCTTGTTGTTTTCTTTTGTATTTTTTAAAAATTATTTTATATGTTTTTTAAATAAAACTCACTCAAAAAAAATAAATCGGATGATGATATGGTACGGGCATAGCCCGTTCAGGTGGGGCTTCGCCCTTATCGGGCGTAGCCCTCAAGGGTATTAATAAGGGATAGCTAGTGAGGTGATAGGTCATGGGGGTGATAGGTCATAGGGGGTGATCGGTAATAGGTGATCTATCTGACGGGCTCCGCCTTTAACCGCACGGGCACCGCCTGAAATTTAAAAAGTCGTCGAAAGTATATCGGATGACCTCTCTAATGAAACAAGACGAAATTTTAAGAACACCCATATAATTTTTATAATTTATCGATGTACGGTTTTTGAAATAAAAGATTTTGAATAAATTAGATGAAACTAATGATTTATGGAGGAGAGAGAAAAATGAGAAAAAATATGTAGCTGAGATTTGTCCCTTGATTTTCACCATAATTATGGTTTGTAAATGAACATTTACTTAGTTATTTAACCAACAAACTTGATTAACATATGTAGTAAATTTTGAGAATCTATACTGATATAGTAAACTTATACATACTTTTAAATAACTATACTTTAAAAAACCCGAAAAGCAACTTTTATAGACATTTTTTTGCTAAATCCAAGTTTAAAAATGTCATATTGATATTTAAGGTTAAATTTTTATGAATAAAAAAACCCTTTAATTTACCAATTACAAATTAAAATGACATATAAATCACGGCCGGCCCAAGGAGGGTGCATGGGGCGCCACCGAGCCGGGCTCACTCTGTCCGAGGACCCATAATTTTTATTAAAAAAATTATATCTATACTACTATATAAAACATTTACCCCCTCCTTTTCAAATAAGATTTTAATATAAAGCATTTACCACTACTAGTCACCACCACCACCACTCTTCGCCGCCGCCATCACCACACCGCCGTCGCATCACGCGGATATCCATCTAGCATATATATATATATATATATATATATATATATATATATATCTTTTATAAAATGATAAGAAAACCCTTGGGTCTGTTTACTTTTATTAAAAAGTATGACAGAATGGACTTCGTCTATGAGACTTTGAAAAAACTTTCGGGTTGTTTAATTTATTTAAAACCTATTGACTAGGCTTGTTTATTTAAAAACAATCATTGTAATATAAACTAAACTATGTTTTTTTTTTTTTGTCATATTTTGTTTTGAATGTCGAAAATATTTATCAAATATTATGTTTTTATATTTTATTATTGACTTACTATTTTAGAGACTTATTTTTTATTCTCGAGTCCTTATAGCATAATAAAATATAAAAACGAATTTTTTTTTTTACATTCTCAGAGACAACCCTTATAAAAACATACATAAAATCATCTTTTAATGACCAAAGTAAAAACGTTGAAACAAAAGCAAAAATAAGTAACCACATTTATCCGAAAAAAAACCCTAGAACTTCCGACCAGCCGTTAAAGCTATCAAAGAACATCGATCCGATTCATTTCATGATGGGTCATGTCGATCGTGTTAATTAATCAAACATTAGTAGCATATAATATAATTCTATATATGTAAAAATAGATATAAATGAATCAATCTTTGTAATAAATCATAAAAAAATTGAAACAAAGTTATAAAGAAAAAAAAAGGGAAAAACCTGTAAACGTATGTTTTTGAACCTGCTCGCAAGTGCATGATCAGACATGCTGAAATACATAATGTTCTTTCTGAGGCTTTCAAATGCGATTTGGCAAAATCCTACAGCACCTCTAGCTAGTCAACAAGTATGAAGATAGAGGATGATATATGCTTGCTCAAAATAGCAAATTATTATTATTATTATACCTATTAAAGACAATTTGCGTGACCAGTGAAGCAACCTAGCTGGCAGGATGTTGCGCAGCTGCCGGTCAGTCTATGTGCTTCTTTTGTTATTTAAAAATTTTACTTTTTTTTAATAAGCTTGGCTGACAAATCGCTGCGTAGCTACCAGCTAGCGTGTCTGCTTGAATTTTTTTGTGCCTTTTTTTTGTCATACTTTTACGTGACATTTATTTTTCTATCTGTTTTGGGATTTGAAATCCATATTAATTTGTTATATTTTCATTCTGGTTGTTAGCAACTTTTAAATTATGATACATAATAATGAAATAACTTTTAGATTGTTTCATGATTTCGATGTTATATTTTAGTTTTTCATTTATTAATATATTAATTTGTAAAAGTTTTTTAACGGTATTTTCAAATAAAACACAGTTAATATTTTTATTAGTATATTAATTTGTAAGAGTTTTCTGACGGTTTTTCCAAATAAGAAAACAATTTATGTTTGTTATATCCGGCGAATGACCAGGTATAACACTAGTTCTCTTTTATAAGAAAAATAAAAGGAAGTCTTGCATTTTAGTCCTTAAAATTTAGGGCAAATGCTACAAAATAGCAATTAACTTATTTCGAATAGCATGACAGTTTAGGGGTATGCTTGGCAAAAGTAACTGTAGCTGTAGCTGTAACTTGTAGCTGTAGCTTTTAAGCAAAGCTGTTAGATAGAGCTTTTATTTTTTAAAGATGTTTGGTATGGTAGCTGTAGCTGGAACTTCAAGAGGTATTTGTGTTATTTTAAAAACTAAAAGCTCCATCGAAACTAAAAGCTCCTGAAACGTTACTTGAAGTAGCGTTTCATTTTGGAGCTTTTTCTTTAAAATAAAAGCTAAAGCTAGTTGCAACCAAACAAAATTTTTAACACAATAGGAGCTTATTGTTCAAAATTAAAAGCTAAAGCTCCCAAAAAGCTATTGAAAAGCTTCTGCCAAACATAGCCTAGGTAAAAATGCACATAAGCTTCATCTTCTCCGACAATCTCTATGTTTTCATAAAACAATACAAAACCAAAAAAAATTATACACTTTTGACTACTATAACCAACAAGACTTATAAGGCCTCTCCCATCCATTACCACACATTCTCAAATTCTCACTGCCACATCAGCGTCACATCATCCCTTCCTCCCAGAATTTACCCATAATTTACTCCCTACCAACCATACCACAAAATTCTCAAATTCTCAACTTCCTATTTCCACATCATCACCACATATTTT
>JAOEHQ010048373.1:0-10249 GCA_025447715.1 Asclepias incarnata
ATCACACCAGTTCTAGTGATTGGACCGTAGGTACTTATGGACAGCGCTGTTAGGGTAGACTATCCCTCTCTCGTATCGGTTCTACGAGTGCATATTTACTTGATCAGTCTTAATAGTTCAAATTGTACAAGTTCTTAATTCGGATTATAGTGGGATTCAATGCGATATATTGTTAGACAGTAGACTTCGTTCATATGTACTAAATGGTTCTTGACAACAGGTATGAATACCTTATTTTATAATGTACTAATGTCATATGTTCATAGACTTCAGACTTGGTCGTACAAACTGTGATCTCACCAACTACTTTAGTAGTTGACCTTTTTGAACTCTCATGCTTTTCAGGTCCAGGTCAATAGATTCATGTTCCTGTTCGAGTATTGTGCTCTTTTGGTGCTGATCCCTCTCTGACGGATCATCTTTTGCTACTCCATCTTTTTGTTCAGATGTGATGGATCTTGTACTCTTGTAATGTACCACATACTGTCTAGCGTGGTACCTATTATTTTTGGCTCTGTCATGGGCGTAAATTATGTATTTATGTTCTTTTGTTCTGGGCACAGCCCGTCATACATTGTAACCGTTGTCCAGGTTTTAATGTTATTGGCTGTGTTATGATCTATAAACTGTGCTATGTACTATGTTTGCTGAGCATCCTGTGTTTCCGCTTTAGCGGGGTGTTACATGTTATGACTTCTAACCCAACAACAATGCAAGCAGCTGCAATCTTGGCAAAAAGACTGACCAAAGATATGGCAAGATCAACCCCACCATCATCCAAGGCATCTACCGATAGTAGGAAAAGGAAGTCTGAGGGAACATCTGGTTCCCGAAATACTAGAAGCCAAGACAAGAAAGGCAAGGTTGTGAAGGCCTATGCTGCTACTGCTCTGGAGTTTCAATCATTGGGATATGTGGGAAACAGTCCTAAATGCAATAAATGCAATCTTCACCATACTGGAAACTGTCCAGTCTACGAAAAATGTCACAAACCGGGTCACGTTGCAAAGTATTGCAGGATCGAGTTGACTAATCCTGTGAGGAGCTGTTTTGAATGCGGTGCTCCAGATCATTTCCGCAACCAGTGCCCAAGGCTGAATCAGAATCAGCAAAACCAAAATCAACAGGGCAACCGCAACTTTCAGCAGCAACAATAATCGGTCCAACAGAATCAGAGAAACCAACAAAACCCTCCTCGCAACCAACAATAGCAACAACAAACTCAACAACAACAACAAGAACAGAACCCTGCTGGTTAAGCTAGAGCCTGATTTTTCGCACTTAATGCTAAAGAAGCACAACAAAATCCTCGGGTGGTTACAGGTACCTTTCTTCTTGAAAATCAGTATGCATTTATACTTTTTGATTCTGGTGCCGAATGTAGCTTCATATCCTTAGAATTCCATTCCCTGCTCAAGTGTGCAACTACACGATTAGACAAATTGTACTCTGTAGAGTATGCTAATGGTCAGCAGTTTGAAACTAAAGATGTGTTACTTGTTTGTCCCTTGAATTTAAACGAACGTATCTTTAGCATTGATTTGATATCGGTAGACCTTAGCAGCTTTGATATAATAGTAGGAATGGATTGGCTTTCTCACAACCATGCCATTATTGTCTGCTATGAAAAGGTTGTACGTATACCACTTCCTAGTGGTGAAACTTTTGTTGTTCATGGGGATCGTAACAACAAAAAACTTAGAGTTGTATCAGCAATGAAATTTAACAAATACTTGAACAACAAGGACTGTCGTGTGTTTCTTGCGAACGTCATCGACAAGTTTGCTGAAAAGAAAAGCCTCAAGGAGGTACCAGTCGTCTGTGAATTTCCAAACGTTTTCCCTGATGACTTACCTGGCCTTCCCCCAGCTAGGCAAGTCGAATTCCAAATTGATCTAGTTCCTGGTGCTCCTTCTGTAGCAAAATCTCTCTATCGTTTAGCACCATCTAAGATGCAGGAACTCTCGGGGCAATTACAAGAACTTCTGAGCAAAGGTTTCATTCGCCCGAGCTCATCACCTTGGGGAGAACCCATCCTCTTTGTCAATAAGAAAAACGGTTCTATGCGTATGTGTATTGATTATAGAGAACTAAACAAGCTGACTGTAAAGAACCGTTATCCATTACCTCACATCGATGATTTATTCGATCAACTTCAAGGTTCTTCATTCGTTTCTAAAATCGATTTGCGATCCGGTTATCATCAGATTTGTGTTCATGATGATGATATTCATAAACCTCTTTTCGAACTCGTTATGGCCACTATGAATTTCTTGTTATGCCTTTTGGTCTCACTAATGCACCTGCCATCTTCATGGATCTTATGAATTGGATGTGTCGTCCGTATCTTGATAAATTCGTTATTGCTTTCATCATTGACATCCTGATCTATTCTCGTAACAAGGCGGATCACGAACGACTTCTTCGCACCATTTTACAACTTTTACACAACGAACAACTGTATGCGAAGTTTTCCAAATGTGAATTTTGGCTTCGAGAAGTTCAATTTTTGGGGCATGTAGTCAATGGAAATGGAATACACGTTGATCCGGCGAAGATTGAGGCTATCAAAAGGTGGGAAGCACCTAAGACGCCAACGGAATTTCGAAGTTTTCTTGGATTGGCCGGTTATTATTGTCGATTTATTGAAAACTTTTCAAAAATCGCTTTACCTCTCACCCAGCTAACGCAAAAGTCAAGAGAATTTGAATGGGGGAACCACAAGAAGAGGCCTTCCAACTCTTAAAAGATAAACTGTGCAACGCTCCAATTCTAACCTTACCTGATGGAACTGAAGATTTTGTCATTTACAGCGATGCTTCACACCAAGGTCTCAGTTGCATGCTTATGCAACGAGGTAAGGTTATCGCTTATGCGTCTCAACAGCTGAAAGTACATGAAAAGAACTACACTACACATGATTTAGAACTTGGAGCTGTCATCTTTGCACTTAAAATTTGGAGGCATTATCTTTACGGCACCAAATGCACAGTGTTCACTGACCACAATGTTTGATCAGAAGATGCTTGTGACAACCGTCACTTGAGCGTCCTTTCGGTCGTGATCTTGTTCTCCGTCACTTATAATGACTGGATAATTGACCTTATGTAATGGCGCATAATAAGTTTCGGTCATTTCTTGACTTATTATGTTCGTATATGTAGTGGAGATTATAGATCCACGAGCGTAGTGCGTGCTCGTATTTATTTAAGATTTGGATAATTAGTGTGGTAATGGGGCCGTGAGAATTCGAATTTGTAAAGGAACACTAGTTGTCTACGGAAATGCCAAAGTTAAAATGCATACCGATATAAGAAGAAATGTGTTTATTTTTATAGATGTCAAAGATAGTCAAGTGTATAGTCGTTTCGAAGGTAATTAAAATATATCTTTATTCGGGTTGATTAAATGTTTTTATGGGACTCGAGTTAAAAGATTTAAATAAACGAATCGTTTTCCAGGAGAAACCGTCTTTACTCGCGAGAATGTGTGGTGGCAACAAAACCACCATTCCTTTCTTTCTTTCTTTCATTTCAAGAACTCACTCTCTCTCTAGTTTCTCTCTCTAAACCTTTTCTCTCAACTTTTCGTGATCAAATCTCGATTGTGAATCGATTAGTAAGTGTTTTACTTCATCAATCTCTTGATTTCTCCTAGAAATGCCATAAATTTCTCAAAAACCTGTCTCAAAGTTTTCAAACCCGGTTATCATTCAAAACCGCGAAATTGAGCTCCAAAATTAAGTATTTAGGTTCGTTTTTCGCATCAAAACTTTAGGGAACCTGTTTATCTATTACTTGGGTCGATTTCTAGCCAAGAAACGACTCATTTTTGGTATGATTCAGGCCAAAAACGTGCAGAGTTTTCCCAAAAAAGAGCGTGACTAAGTGTGAGCACGTTTTTGAGTTTTTCGAGACCAAATCGCGTTGTTTTCGGATGTAAATCATTCCTTGATGTTCCCTAAGTATTGTACTACGTGTTTTGGCAAAAACCGAGTCGTTTTGGTGTCGAAAAGTTGGCCACTTGAAGGGCGTTTTTGGCAAAATCGCGCAGCCTAAAAACGCGTGCATATGAACTTTAAAAACACGTGTGTTTGACTTTCCTTGACTGGTCAACGCGTCTTTGTTCGGAAAATCGACTTTTCGAGCGTCTTTGGGTGTCTGTCGTTCGTTCCTTATCGATTTAAATCGCTTTCGTATGACTAAATGACTTAACATTTGACAATATGATTTAAAAGTTGAAAACATGACTTAACGGACTTAACGAATCGAAATGAGGTTTAAAAGCAACACATTATGTGATTAAATGGACTTTTCGATAAACCTTAATGAACAAACGGACTTATTAAACGAGTTTCAATGGCATTTCCTAAGGGCACTAGTTAGACTTAATTGTTTCGTATGATTCAAGGGCTTATCATTTGACTTGTGAACGTTATAGATTGATTGATAGCATGTGATCGAGACTTGGACTTGTGCGACTTAGAGGACTATACTTATTGTACACAAGACTTTAGCATGGGAGGCGTTCTGAACTCAGGACTTATTATACAGCTAACCATTTCTTATATCGACGATCAAGTGAGTTTCGTAGCCCTCTTTTTTTTTATCGTGTTTGGGGTGAAAAGATACTTAAATGTTTTTATAACAGTTGTTATGCCATATACATAACTTCGTTTTTCATACTATTAATGTGATGTGATGTATCGTAGTACAGTACCTTAGACAGACTAATCCTTACCCTATCAGATTATCAGACGAGACTTATGTAGACGAGACTTATGCGGGCGTGTTCTTATGTGGATGTGTTCTTGTGTGGACTAGTGCGAGTTCTTATGCGAACGAGTGCGAGTTCTGAAGTGGATGTGTTCTTGTGTGGACGAGTGCGAGTTCTTATGCAGACGAGTGCGAGTTCTGATGTGGGCGAGTTCTTATGTGGGCGAGTACGAGTTCTTTAGTGGGCGAGTACGAGTTCGTATGTAGGCGAGTACGAGTTCTTATGTGGGCGAGTTCGAGTCTTATGTGGGCGTGTCTTATGTGGTCGAGTCTATTATGTGTGGATCTTATGTGTGTGGATGGTGGAATGCCAGTCCGAATGGAATACTAGTTCGTGTACAGAAAGGGCCTGTTTTTAAGACCGTTCGTAGTACGCACCGGTCGCGCCCGTGGTACTTGTCTTGGCTCGAGTATTTGGATTATTTGGTTGATTGCCCAAAGTCTGCACCTTTGGGGAAGTACGTAGGGTCGTGCCCTGGCATTTTTTGGTATCATATGGGATCGTATGCCCGATACCGTGGACGTGTTCGTACTACTCTGTTGAGAGTATGGGGTATCTTATCGGGTGTTTTCCCGATACCTTTTTGTTGACTTATATGGAATGACTTTAAATATGGCAGTAACGGCACGAAAGTGATTATTTATGCTCATCTACTCGGTCCTCACATACTCTTTATGGATTTTATTACGGATTTTTCTCATGAGCCACATTGTTCTTATCAGGTTGACATACTGATTTATTTGGTACCAAAAATGGGTTTTTCTTTAGACGTAACAGAGTTACGGTGTTCAAAAGGATTTTATGACACATATGGCTCACTTGTACTTACTTAAACCTACGAACTCACCAACCTAGTGTTGACTTTTTTAAGTATCTTTTCAGGTTATCTCGAGGATGTTTTTATGGACTTAGAGGTAGAAGATCTAGCTGGACTAAAGGATTTGATGTTGCATTATAGTTGATAGACTCGGGCACGATGCCACGGTTTCTTCCGATTATGGGATTCATTTGTGATGTATTTGACTAATTGCATGACTTACGTGTTCAATATAAATGTGTTTCATATAGTTCCTCTGTATAATTCCATTGCGCATTGTTCTTAATATTGCATCTTGCGTTTCTGCCACCAGCGGGGTGTTACAATGCTAAACATGAGACAACGAAGGTGGATTGAATTACTTAGCGACTACGAATGCGAGATCAAGTATCATCCAGGAAAGGCTAATGTTGTAGTTGATGCCTTAAGTCGCAAAGAACGTATCAAATTGACATGTATGAAAACTGTTGAACATACGGAATTAAGATCCCGTGTACTTCAAGATCAAGCCAAAGCTCTAACTCCTGATTACATCAAAGATGAAGTTTTGTGGAGTTCATTATTTTAAGGGTCGCGTATGGATACCAAAGGTGAATAACTTGAATGAACTAATCGTGAGTGAAGCTCATAACTCTAGGTATTCCATCCACCCTGGTGCCGATAAAATGTACAAGAACTTGAAACCTGATTATTGGTGGCCTGGAATGAAGCGTGATATTGCGAAATACATTAGTAAATGTTTGACCTGTTCCATGGTAAAAATCGAGCATAAAAAACCGTCCGGGTTACTGCAGCAGCCAGAAATTCACGAGTGGAAATTGGACGAAATCACAATTGATTTTGTGATGAAGTTGCCACGAACAAGGAAGGGTCACAACGCAATTTGGGTTATCATTGACCGATTAACGAAATCTGCTCATTTTCTTCCGATTAGCAAAGATTACTCCATGGAGCAGTTGGCACAACTTTATATCAACGAAATCGTAACAAAACATGGCGTACCTTTATCCATCATTTCTGATGGTGATAGTCGTTTTACATCAGACCTATGGAAGCAACTTCAATGAGCGTTGCGTACCAAACTAAATTTAAGTACCGCTTAGCATCCTCAAACGGATGGGCAGAGCGAACGAACAATCCAAACACTCGAAGATATGCTTCGAGCTTGTGTATTAGAATTCAAAGGTAGCTGGGATGTTCATCTACCTCTTATTGAATTCTCATACAATAACAGCTATCACACTAGCATTTAGTGCGCGCCATTTGAAGCTTTGTACGGATGTAAATGTCGATCGCCTTTGTGTTAGCTAGAAATAGGAGAGCGTAGTTGGTGTAAACTCTCAATTGTGCAAGAAACAACTGATAAAATTACAACAATCAAGGAGAAACTGAAGGCAGTTCGCGACCGTCAAAAGTCGTATG
The DNA here is from genome assembly GCA_025447715.1 of Asclepias incarnata. Classification (NCBI taxonomy): domain Eukaryota; kingdom Viridiplantae; phylum Streptophyta; class Magnoliopsida; order Gentianales; family Apocynaceae; genus Asclepias; species Asclepias incarnata. The sequence continues at coordinate 7,016 of JAOEHQ010048373.1, forward strand.
CCGATAAACGAAGAAAACCTCTTGAGTTTCAAGTAGGTGACAAAGTACTTTTGAAAGTATCGCCATGGAAGAGCACCATTCGCTTCGGTAAGAGGGGAAAACTTAATCATTGATACATTGGTCCTTTTGAAATTTTGCAACGTATCGGACCCGTAGCTTACAAGTTGGATTTGCCACCAGAACTCGACAATGTTCACGACACCTTTCACGTATCCAATCTGAAGAAATGTCTAGTTGTTGTACCTGAAATCATCCCTGTGTCGGATGTACATGTCGATGACAAACTTCAGATCATAAGCGAACCTGTAGAAATCTTAAACAGTAGTGCAAAGCGAACAAGACGTAGTCAAATACCTATAGTTAAAGTTCGTTGGAACTCGAGTCATGGTCCGGAATTCACGTGGGAACGTGAGGACTTCATGAAGAACAACTATCCGCAACTTTTTGTATAACTTGTACTCAATTTCGAGGACGAAATTCTCCCAAGTGGGGGAGGATGTAACATTCCGTCCTTAAATCTATATACATTCGTTTGCAATCGTTTTTTGAATCGTTTAATTTTAATCTATTTCGACTATTCTATGTACTATTGTATCAAAACGCGTATCCCGAGTGATTGAATCACCATTAATTCGGAATCTAGAAACTTAAATCATTAACGAACAAACTTTAGTAGCATTCGATTATCATCCGAAGAATCGTAATTTCAGTGCAACATCACTTTTGTATAAGTCTTTTGACTTTAAACTTGTATCTTGTAACTATATTCTATGGGTTGAATACCCTATAACAATGTAATTGTTTGTTTTATCTTAATCTTATGGCATGTCGTGATCTATATCTTGTGCAATGTATCTTGATTTATGTGCACCTTGTGTTTCCGCTGTAGCGGGGTATTACAAAATTGTTGTCGGACCAAGTTGCTAATATTTTGGGCCGCTTCCTAACCTGATGATCGGCTGGAAGTTGCATCGGATGAGCTTGACAACGTACGACTAACGTTGCGACCCGGTGGTCGCCTAATAGGCTCATCGTGAAATAACGCCTCCATAGTGAGATTCAAGGCCGGAGTCAGAGTCAGAGTCGCACGCGGTGTCGACTTGTCGGTGGTCAAATCTTTTTCCGGAGCCGAGCGCTTTCCCATCACACCGTGGTCATCTCAAAACTTGGACACACCTTTGAGAATTTGATATCATTCCTCAAATACAAACTCTTTTCCCCTGGTTTGTTTTTGTACAACTTATGATCGACGTCGTACACTTGTTTCTTGTCGGCACCAATTTGTCGCCCTTGCTCCCTGACCTTTTTTAATGCTCCTCTGAAGTCCCTTACGACCCTTTTTTTTTCTTCTCTTGTTCCATGTCTCTTGTATCTGCCTTTTTGTACTTTGTGGCTGGGTCGTTTTCTCATTGAAAAGTTGACAAACTTTACCCCAAAAAACCCCATCCGTCATAGAGATACCGACGATTGGGTCTTCGGAAGCATGTACCTAACATCTTGACAACGCGCACAATCATCGTCGGTCCACGCCCTTTTCTCTCCTTTCTTCTCGTCCCCACTTGTTGTACTTCTTCCTTGTCATAGCCGACGCACACTATCCCACTCGGGGTGCATTATCGTTAATGTTTATTGGCGCATTTGTTTGGGAAAATTCTTGTTGTCATTGTTGTTGTTGTAGATCGAATTGTTGTAGTTGTTGTTGACTCAACAAAATTTGTTGTTGAAGTTGAGCCCAATGTTGTAGAGTGTTGTATAAACCCATAATCGGGTTGTTGTGAATATGGGTTTACACTATGTTGTTGCATCGGTCCCATATTCATAGGGTTGGAGGAACTCGAATGGTGGCTTGTTTAGGCTTGATTGGTAGATGAGAGTGCCGGTGACGGGTTGTTTTTGAGTAGTTGTTGCCACATATCGGCCAATTGACTCGGATTTCGTTGTTTCAGGGCATTCTGTGTTGAATGGAATAGATATATTTGTAGAGTTTGGAAAATTTTTTGGTGAAAAAATGGTTGAAGTGTGGAATGAAATAGGTTGTTTAAATAATGTGAAAACGTAAAAAAGTTTTTTTTAAAAAAGTTGCCGTTAACTTAAAAAAATTTAAAAAAAATTTGATTTCAACCGTTTGCGGGCCCACACACACGCTCCCCTCTCGTCTACACCTTTCTTGTTTTCGACGAGTTAGGACGACAATGAGCTGGAAGAGGCTGGTGCCATCAAGGTCTTCGTCTACAAGCCTTGATAGGAAGGGACTTAACAATCCAATATTACTCGTACTATTTTCTTGCGATACACACCCTTATCTAAAATCGTTATGCACATGACTTAAAATTTTTATCGTTAATGGATAGTGTTTGAGTGTGATGAACATTGTATATTATATGGATTAAGAGGTACGGAGTGTACGACTATATAAACCAATGTCTGCCCGAAACAAAAATAGTAGGAGTCAAGGAGGTCACGCCCCCTAACGCAGTCTGGGGCAGCGCCCCTTTTGGTGTGTAACACCATGTTTTCAAGAATACGGATTTCCAAAAATTTTCAAACATTTAACAAACACCGTTAAGAAAATGCGGAAGCGATGTTTTCAATTTCACCAAATGATCCCTAACGGAATCATTAACTCCAAAAGGTGTTACTCATAAAGTACCATAACAATAATTAAAGGAAATCCAAACGACAAGTCAACATAAATGACTAACATAAAAGTATCGTCTAGAGGCTAAACAACTAAATGGCAACTATAAGCTCCTCAAGTTCTCATAAGCTACCCATGCCTCTCCAAAGATCTTCACTGTTGCCTAACCTGAGGGCACAACATTAAACCACAAAACCAAGTGTTAGCTTAAAAGCTAAGTAAGATAACAGGTTAAACAACAAAGGATTGCCAATTCAAAACCTTTAAACAAAACTTGCTCATGCACATATAAAGGTATCATATACGCAAATAGGCTCTACTCGAATAGGATGTCAATCCTACAATGTGCCTAGCAATCCCAATAACAACAGCTTATCAAAAGGTGAACTCAAAACCCTCGGTTCACAAATCAAATCAAGGTTATGCCAAATATTCACAAAAGAGGTTTCGTGTGCAGGCGGTCATACGACCTTTCAAGGAACCTCACACCCGACTTGATGGGTTAACCTTTCGGTGGTTCATCGGTGTCGTTAAGGAATGGCATAACCAATTCCAGGAGTAACCCGTTTAAAACTACTTTAAAGGTTGATCAAGCC
>JAOEHQ010048374.1:0-10248 GCA_025447715.1 Asclepias incarnata
AAAGTTCATATAAACGACTAGAAATTATGCATAAAATGGATCGTAAACGATGTGGGAATGTGTATAAAATGAGTCACATTAGGAACCCCGGAAGTCCATGTATGTCCTTGATCACTTGAGTAATAGCTTTCCAAACACCTCTGTTTTTGACCAAGATATTTGAAAAGCAATCGTCACCATGTATAGCACATAAAACACGCGCCCAAAGGCTGTTAGGATTAGATAATCCGCGCCATCTCCATTTATAAAGCAACGCGTGATTCATTGAATACACTTATTCATTTAATTACGCCTTAACTAAATCAAATCATCTCATGCTTTCAAAAGGGACTTAGCTTAATTAATCTCACTTAATTAACTTGATTAGATCTTAATTTTTGCAAAGCTTAAAACTAGATACAGAATGAAACCTTGGGATTTTAAACCAAACATGACAAACATACAAAAATAAAAAAGCTTACTTTTGTAATGTTCAACAGGAAGATCACAAGCACCTGTTCTTTGAGTGCTCTTATTCGAATAATGTGTCTGGATAGTTTGAAATGTATGTGCAAGTTGGGTCATATTGGGAAAGTATTATTGATTGGTTACCGCCCCTTTGTAAACCAAAAAATATTTGGAGTATTGTTTCGCGTATTGTAATGCTTCGATGTACTTTATAAGGTTAGAAAGGAATTCAATAATACCTTGTTAGAGTTCACTTTTGCATTATTAAATAATACTCTTTTCGCCGTTCAAAAAAAAAGGAAAGGAATTCAAAATCTCACTCGAGAAGATCCAAAGACCTAGCGGCTCAAGTGAAGGAAATCAAGAATGTGGTTTGGCTTAAGCTATTTGCTGCACTTTCAGCTCAAAATGTCAAAATAGTTGGCTAGGTTGGTACGCTGAGTTGATTGTGTTTTGTCCGATCTCTCTCTTGTACATGTTCTTGATGTATTTATAATATTTTTCGGGGTGTTTCCCTAATTCCCTGTTTGCCAAAAAAAAAAAGAAAAAAAGTTGGGAAACTTTGGCAAATATTTCATTGCTTCTTAACCACGTACATTTAAGGGTATCCATTGAACCGTCAAACCTGTCAAACCGGACCAAACTGGGGTATTTGGGTTGGTTTGGACGGATTGAGTTGTTAAAGTATGGTCCGGTGGTTTAAGTTTTAAGAAAACCGGGTTATTTGGCCCGGTTACGATTTGAGCAAAGAAAAAACTAGACCGGACCGGCTTCATACTTTCACAACTCGAGAAGAATGCGGGAAATCATAAAGCTTAAACATTTTATGAAAATGTACACTTTTATGTTTCAAATTGAAACTCTAAATGACACAATTATATTTTAAATTTACAATTAATTATACACTTTCAATATAAACAGAGATATTTTTTATATATGGCTACTATACACTATATTAACATATAGCTAAAGTTTCTATCTAAAGTTCAAATACATTAAAACAAATATTTAGACCTGCTAGTATTTCGGTTAATATGTACAGTTCTAATTTTGAGTGATTATTGTGACTCTTCATGACACAAACCTTGACAAAAAAACACAAACTCATGGAAATAAAAGAAAAAAAAAAAGAACTCGAAACCGTCAAACCAGCTATACCGGACCGGCTTACACGGTTTGGTATGGTCTGGTCAAACAACATACTTGGCCTGGTTTGGTTTGATATATGTTTAAACCGAAAATACCAGTTTGGTTTGAGATTTAGTCAAAACCGGACCAAACCGGTCCGTGAACACCCCTACATACACTTGCTTCGTATTCTGATTGTCTACAAAATAGTAATTTACTTTTAAATGCACACTAAACCAAGAACCATTGCCTCATTATATGATCATTAGTACTCAAAACGTCAAGTTCGAACCGATAAATTATGTAGCACAATACGAACTTCCAGATACAAAATTGTACATATGAACTAAATAAAACTCCTAGTTTGAGGACAAATCCCCTTTTATTTCGACTCTACAAGTCAAGTCGAAATAAGATCCATTATCATACACCATTAACTTGTGGAAGTGATGATAAGCATATAGAGAATCATGCAACAGAAACACAAGTCACGATGCAACAACCAGCAATAGAGAATCATGATTACGCATTTATCTAATTGCTAACTGGACGGAAGAACTGGCACGCAAATCAATGTTCAGAGGATGTATCATGGTTTCAACAAGTAAACACAAGCAGTGTATCCAGAATACTATTTCCGGTGCCTCCTCTTAGGTTCGACCCTCTGCCGTTTTTCGTCTTCCCATTCTCTGTCGTACATTCTAAGGTATCATAGTTAAAGGACATTTCAAGGGGACATTGTATTCTTTGTGAACATTTATTGAGGTGGCAATTTCAATCCATTTACTCATGAACTAATTGGTTGCTTTCAGTTCTCTATTTAAAATTTCAAACAGGTACAGCAAAAATAAATAAATAAAAGTTAAAGATGAAATGGTCAGACACACAGACGGGTCAAAAGTTGCCTAGATATTTATTCAGACTCCAAAGGTGTATGTATAGTGAAAAGTCTAATTTTGTGAGTGGAAAGCAGAGCAAAAAGGGTGTATAGTGAAAGGTCTAATTTTGTTGCAAAAAGATGTCGGCCATATAATCAGGTACCATATATTACTTGTTTGGGTCAAACCCTTTTGGCCCGTATTTTGCCACCTCTTATTTGAGCTTACATGAATGGTCAAAATTGATATAAAGGATACGGGTCCGAATCACGCCGGGTCATCTTCGTGGGTACATCTTTTCCATGCATACGGTTAGGTTCTTCTACATAAGCAGGACGTGTAAGAACAGCTGCTTTTCGGTCCCCCCTATCTCTGACATCATATGATGGTGCCATATTGATGTTAAGGGGAGGAGGTGCTGGAGCTGCTGGCGAGTACTCACCGGACTCCAAAGGCAGATGCTCTCTTTTCAGTTTTCGTCGCTTGGAGGCATTCACATCCAACTCCTCTTTCATAAGATTAACCTTTTCCCTCTCTCCGTCTCGTTCTCTATCATCCATCTAAATCCACAAGTTTCAAAACAATATCAATGCCTCAAATAGAAATTTCTACAATAAATTATGGGTTGGGATGGTGTGAAGATAATGGAGTCAAAAAGGAGAAAAAGCACAGGAACAAAATACGGTAACATGACAAAATTGTCCCTCATGTGCCAAACAATTGGACTTAATGACCATCATGTTAAGGGACCAAAACCATACAAACAAATCTTTCTAGGGATGTTTTCTAATAACAAAAACCCATCCTTGCAGAAAATTCTTATTAGAGATGATTTCTGTACTTCAAATTATGGAGGGACACTGTAAGTAACTTTTGACATGCTACAGGGTTAGAAAATGTAATTTACTTTTAAAGGAAATTCTAAATGCAGATAAGATTTACCTTTGTTGCAAATCCTTCACGTTCTTCGCGCTTTCTGTCTCGAATTTCTTCTTCTCTTCTTCGTTTTGCATCTTCTTGAGAGATTAACATATTCTCCTCAGATCGTCTACGTTCTCTGTCATCGTGCTTTGGAGACAGCCGCTGTGAATGTCTACTTGTTCCAACTCTTCTATCCGCATCTTCATCTCTTCTATTTGCATTTAAGGATTGAGGAACCACATGTGGCGGTAGAGGTGGCGGAGGTGGTAAACTTTGCCCTCGAAACCGGTCATCACCATGAGACTTCTCTACAGGAGTCTCATTGTACCGCCCTTTATTTCTGTCATCTTTGCCTTTATCAGAAGCCCTATCAACTGACCGTTCTCTGCTGTATCTTTCCATTGACCTATCCCTTGACTTTTCTGTGACATCATCTCCATGAAATCTTTCTCGGTGATCCCTATCGTATCTTTCATTTTTTGATTTATCTAATGACTTGTCATTACTTCGGACTGGATCGTCCTCAATCTGGTAATATTTCTCGGTTGCTCGGGGGTCTAAGGACCTCTCTCTATCCGAAAACCGAACCTCGGGCTCGATGTCTCTCAAATCATGTTCCCCTTTTCGCCGTTTAACAAAGCGATCTTGTTCCTCTGCTGGGCTTGTTCTCTTAGCTGGTTTATCGTTAGATTTTGGGACGGAAGTGTTATCATGCCTTGGAGAATGAGAGGGTCGAGATGAAGGCCGCCTTTGCACATCAACAGCTTCCGATGGCTCATCTTTTATAGAAGGGTTTCTTGATTCACCCATTTTTGAGACACCAGTCTCTGTTTCTGATGACCTTGTCAACGGTGTGGGCCCTTTTATAGAAGGCTCATGAACAGCCACAGCCTGCTCACCAGGAGCAGATGATGATATTCTCCCAACAGTTTTCGGTTTAGGTTCATTTTTTACAAGATCCTGCTTTGCTTGCTTTGATACAGATGCAGCAGGAACCGACCTTTTCAGTGTAGCACCTTTTGCAGGATTCTCATCGAAGACTCTGCTTCCAGAATCATCGGTCTGCTTTAGACTTTCTGCTGATCTGGATGGTCCAGATTGTAATGAAGGATCTAAACCATTACTTAGTGAACCACCTTTTCCTTTTTCATGTTTACTTTCTGAGGGTTTTGCTTTCGATGTAGGCTCTCTAATAGAATCATGATGATGTACTACTGAAGTAGTTCTTACACTTGCAGCTTCACTAGGGGGGCCACTAGTTGATGGAGCAGACTTTGAAGCTGTTGATGATGTAGGCTTTAAATCAAGATACCCCATTCCAAATTCTTCTTCTGTAACCCATGAAGGCTGTATAGCATGAAACTACATCAGAGCATATACAGATAGATATAACAAAGGTTTAACTTAATCTTATTTATACAACCAATCTTGTTTTAATTATTAGAATAGATATAACATAGGTTTAGCTTGATCTTATTTATACAACCAATCTTGTTTTAGTTATTAGAATACGTGATCAATTGTACCGAATGTAACCTATTATATAGTTTGCTCCATGAACTGTTTCAAAAATACTATATATACATAATTGGCATAGTAGAAAATGGGCGGGAGAGGTCAACAGATTTTGGTTGAAATGGGTTATTTCTGGTACCAGGTCAAAATGAGCCATGTCAGGCCAGGTTGGCCCGAAAACACATTGTTCATTTTTTTTCTTTTGTTTTAAATAAGTAACATGTTACTTATAAGTGCATAAGCAATATATTACAATGAAAATCTATATATTTTGAACAAATGCAATTTGAGACGTATGCACTAAAAACAGAATTCAACCCGTTTGACGTTCTTCTAGCTAATTTTTATTTGACTCCCTTGAAATTAAACACAGCCAAAAACGACCAAATTTAAAGTGGGCCAAGACAGCCACCTTCACATTAACAGAGGCTAATAAACTCGTTTAGTATCATCACCTTTCGAGCAGCCAAGGCTGCAGCAACACCAGTAGCTAAGACCTTTAGATCTTCTCTTTCATCACTTTTAAGTTTAGCAACCTGAAAAAAATAGTTAGCACATCTAACTTGATCAAATGAATCTACGATGCCAACAATAAAACTAAAGTTTACCCTTTTCTCAAGGTTGATCCCACTTTTCCTAGTAACAGGGAAAACATTTGAAACTTTTGTAAGCAAGATAAGAGCATTGCGAATTTCCATGTACTCCATAGATTCTAAGCAGTGGATCAGTAATCTTGTGATCCTTTGGCTCCATTTCCAATGTACCTTTCATCAGCAAAATGTAAACATTAGACATCACAAAATAAGAGCCAACAAAGTGTTGCATTTGTTCTGAATCTCAAGTGCTTCATAAAGCAAGTTTACCTTGTCATTGAAAACACAATTAATATAATCATTTAATTGCAAACTGACCTTAATAAATTGGCTATATGTGACACGCTGGCTATTTGGATATCTATAATAGACAGCAAATCCAGGCATGTTTCCACATTCACGTTCGTATACCGATTCATCACTCTGAAGAAAAAGGAGAAATCATACTAGAGTCAGAGGAGCCGATTTTAACACATTTACCAATAAATGGGTCAACTTTGTGATATGTTTTATTTTTTCTCTAAGGAGTCAATATGGGTTAAGCTAGAGAAATAAATACAAAAGGAAACAGATCAAATGGGCCAGAGATATTACACTCATCCGAAGTTCTATTTATAGGATCAGCTAGAGAAAGTAACACAAAATGAAACCGCTCAAACGGGTCAAACAGGTTTTACAGTCATTTGAACTCCTATATATAGGTTAAGCTAGAGAACTTTATACAAAATGAAACTGCTCAAATGGGTGAAATAGGTTTTATAGTCTTCCAAAGTCTGTCCAAATGCCAAAAAAAAAATAAAAAAATAAACCATCCTACATCGCTTTACAAAAAATGTAACATTATTTTTGTACTAATATGTAGTGTTAATTATAACCAACCATATTTTGCACATTGAAGACTTTGGAAACAACAAAAAGAAATGGACAAGAAAATGCTTGTGTATCGGCCCTACCTGACCCATTTTGACCCGAACCAACTTTGACCTACTAACAAACCCGAAATAATTACCTTCCAATAATAGGCCGTCTTGAGCGTCTCAAACAGAAATCTACCAAGCCGACCCACCTCATACTCCGTGCAACAACATATCATTGGTTGTAAAGTTTTGCAAATCAGAACATCAATATGGTTGACTGTGTTGAAGAAAGGTGTGCCTAGCGAGTGAAGAGTATGAACAAACATCGCACAATATACTGCATCTGGCATGCTGAATGTACAACGTGGAAATATACACCGTTGAAGGAACTCCATGTTAATCTTCAGTGTATCAGGGCAAGAACTCAACCATTTATCTTTCTCACGGGCCAAACGTCTACGAACAGACGCAACATTTCCTTCATGTTTTCGGAGTTCACTGGTTAGTCTATCTAAAGATTCTTGTATTCTTTCTTTATCTTTCTTACGTTTAGTAATTGCCGAATTAGAATTATCAGAAAGTTCTTCCAAAGCTTTAAGAGCGGCATGCTGTTTAGCTATCTCAGACTCGTAGCGATTTCTAGGTACATAGAGATCATAGAGTGTTAGACCCCAAAAGGTGGCATATAGATCAGGAGAGAGGCTGTTCCAAGCTTTTGAAGGCAACACTGTTCTAACTGTATCAAGAAGATCTGACCACCTGCAAGATAATATCAAACAATTAAAGCAGATCAACAAACATCAAAATAGATGTAAATATGCAAAATAATAAAATTCCATAATATTTAAACTAGATCATATTAAGCTCATAAGAATCGTAGAGTATTCAGAAACGTTACATTATGGGTTTGTGGGAAGGACCAAGATCAAGTATAAGTTTTCCAGATATATCCATGGGTTCACTGTCCTTCTCTGCAGCTGAACTACTCGTCAATTCATCACAATCTAAAGGCCAAAGAACATCAGGTGAACTCTGACATCTAAAGAGTCTCATCACAGGTCGATAAATTAAGAATGCAACCTACATAAAATAAAATAAAAAAGCAGCATTAAGCGAAGGGTAGTAATGCATACTGAAGGTTCTAATAGAGATACATAAAATAATATAAATATTTATCTCTTTGTTACCTATATAGCAAATACTAGATATTTAAAAAGAAAGGCAAAAGAAAACCTCAGGTTCAAGGTGGTATAAGTGTATGAGATCATGAAGATGTGGAACAAGCTGTGCATAGGAGATTATTGGCGTCATTGCACCACATAAGAATTCCACATATTGCAGAAGGGATCCATGACATCTATCCAGTTGTTCACAGACCATCTTAATGTGAGGAGAGTCAGCCTCGATCACAACCCTGGAGATCAACGAAAAATATTTAATACAAAGTGTGATGTACTAACGCTATCCAACTCGATATTCATAAAATTTTCAAACAAGCTGTACAAAAATGGAAGGGTCTTGGGACTCTAGAAAAATCTGCTGTCTTAAACTTTGAAAAAAAAAAATGTTATAAATCATCCCTGGTCTACTTGTCATCCCTTCGCAGCCCCTTCAACAAAGATAAAAAGCTGTATATAACACAAATAGACTCACACAGAGCGATGCTGAGCAATGAGTAGCAAAAGTGGAATTGCCAATTTTGGCTCATCCTTTGGAAGCAATGAATCTCGTAATCTGTTGGTGGATTTGATCAAAGCCTGCAGAAAAACTCTCGTCAATATTTCACAACAAGCATCATCAGATATATTCAAAATGCATATGTTTCTGTAGCTACCCCTTGTAACTGATAAATTCCATTATAGGTAATTATTGTCGAAAGTTTAGGGGGAAAAGAAACAATCATGTCTACAATTTTTGTATATAACACATGCGTGTGTATGCAAGGTGTGTTTACAGTACTTTCTACACTGGGTATCTGAAAACTTAAACCTGATATCTAACCAAAAGTAATAGCTATTTTGGGATGTAAATGTACCTTGTTGTTTCGGGTTGCTCCAAAAGAGGTAGCCTGATAGCGTAGAGTCTCACTTCCAGCCATAGCATCTAACTGCTCTTCAGTCATGTTCTCAGTGTACTGAACATTAGCCATTTGCTGGATAAGTTCCTGCACCAATGATAACAGCTCATCAATGTTGGTATAACGTGTCATGAAAGTTAGTCCACACAGCACCCAAGAATACAAGAGAAAGAAAGCAAGGGAAAAAAATGTAAATCATAACTTTAGATATTAGGGTACCTGCAGAAGAACAAGCTCAATCCCACTCCCTTTTTTCAACTGATTTACCAAATACTGGAATAGTCCCCTGAGTTCCATTGACGGGTACTTCTTACACCTGAAAAGTAAGACAATCACATCAAATTAAGCGCACTAAGCAACCATAATGCATGTTACCCCATAATCATACTAAAATGGCCCTCCTAGTTGTCATATTGCCAAGGGACTAGGATAACACATCGCCAGCAATGTCTGTCTTTACGCCATTCATTATATATATGCTATTCACATCTGTGAACTTATATAACGACATCAAACAAAAATTTTAAGCACATAACTATCAAGTTTAGAAAGATTGACCTTAAAAACCACCAAGAAATGCCCACGCTCGACAAATTAGAAAACAAAAATATTTCATGCCTACTTTGAATTAAAACACACAACAATCTACTCTAACACCTGCAGCAAATACTTAAAAAATAAGACACATAAAAGTTACGGGTTCAAGTGGAATCAAGAAGTGACTGCATACAGAAAAATACACCAAAGATTACCTACATATAACTAATTTGCACAGTTTTAGTTCAAGCATGCCACAAAATTATCCTAAATACCAAATATAGGCTTCTAAAGCAAGTAATAGATCTCTTCTAATCACCAACATAAACAAGCCTAAATAAATAATCAGAGTATGCAAAGGCGTAAAAAGGTTATAAAATACAAGACAACCGGAAAAAAAGGGTAACTTGAAAGAAGTTCATCAGAGTATGTCTTATATTCCAATTCACAAGCTCAAAGCATCAATGACTTATGTGTGATTATATTAAAGAGTATATCTAATATATGCACAATTCCCCAGCAGGGCTTCTATGACCACTTAAAAATTTTAAAAAAGCCTGTAAAAAGGAAGGATATGGCCATTTAATGTATGTCATACACATGAGATTGTGATGCTATGTCTGTACTAAATCCCAATACTAACTAATCTGCTATCGATCTAACAAAAACTTGTAAAGTTTGACTCTTAAACTAGCATCATCACAAAATGGTGGAACAGTGAAAGATAAAAAAGAAAAGGTACACATACTAGCATATTCACAAAATGGTTGAACAGAGAAAGATGAAAAAGAAGCAAAAACGGTAGCAGAGATAAAGAAATTTATATTAAATGTGATCTCAGGATAGACGGACCAGATCTCCAGGCACTGGCTATTACTAGCACCTACACAAACACTAATAATTATGACACATACCATGTGGTAAAAATAGAAGGTTTCAATGGAACTATACATACTCCAACATTTCTATAACTTCCATACAAACTCGATAACATAGATAAGAAGTGTTATGCAAGGCCAAGTAAAAAACAGAAAAGAAGAAGAAAGAACTGGCAAAAAAAATTGATATCATATCTTTACAGTCATATACAAAAAAAAGTGAAACAACTTAAAAGTTAGTGCAACAATGGCAATCCACTTGTTAAAAAAAACGAAAACAAAAAATACTTCACCAATTCCTTCTAACAGCAAAGTAAGACTCCCATGAGGCTAGAACAAGGAGGATCAATACCACCATGTACCTGAGGTGCGACTACCGGATTATGACGTACAAGAATACACATCGCACGTCAAGTC
>JAOEHQ010048375.1:0-10248 GCA_025447715.1 Asclepias incarnata
ATGATCTTTGAGCTTCAAATCCTTAGATGATTATTATGATTTAGTAGTATTATTATTGTTCTTGAGTGAAACCGGTTCTGAAGAGAGCAAGATGAGAGGTTTGTGTGTTTTTGATCAATAATGTTAGAATGAAAAGAATCAAGAGGGTTGATGGGGGTGATAGTGTGTTGAAATGGTTTTGCCTCCAAAGTCAAGATGAATGAGTGTAGTATGCATGGCTTAAGATTTTTGTGTCTTCCCCTCCCCATGTGGCCGGCCCTCTCACAAGACAAAAGGGGATATTTGTTTTAAATTTTATAAAGTATAGGTGTATAATGTATTTAAAATTTAGGGTAATATCTACTTGTATCATTTAATTCTTTTCTTGTCAATATAAGGTGGTATGCATAAGAAAATGGGTTTGTTAACCACATTAGGACTAATTGTATACACTTTGAATACTTTCGAAACATACGTATAGACTTTTGGGCATTCGACTAGCTAGCTAATAATTATACGGTATTAGGAATCGTCTAAATGAAATGAATTAATATAATTAATTCGGATTAAAACTAACCGCGCGTTTATGAAATACGAGTTGTTACACCGCCCACCATCATCATCCGCTAATTTGAAGATTCTTTTGATCAATAATTGCAAGAATATAAAGTCAATTTCTCAAAAGCATTTGCAAAGTCTCACATCTTTGGAAGTGATGTGGATACTTGATTGTCCAAATATGGAGGATTCATTTCCATCGTATCGGTTATCGTGGCCTCCTAATTTAAAGACATTAAGGATAGGAAGATTAAAGAAGCCAATGTCAGAGTGGGGGATTCAAAATTACCCACCTTCACTTGTTAAATTAATGTTGGAAGGAAAGAATTCAGGAGTGGTTTCATTTGGAATAATGGAAGAACAAGATCATAATAATATGCGTCCAGCGTGTTTTCTTCTTCCACGATCTCTAACTTCTCTAGAAATCGTTGAATTTGATGAAGTGGAATCAGTTTCAGAGGTCTTACGACGCCTCCCTCGCCTTCCACGACTTGATATTTGGCGTTGCCCGAAGTTAGATGTGCCAGAGGCAACTTCATATTTGGAAGTATATGTGCATTAATGTTAACATCATGGTATGTCATCTCAATCTTTTACATAACTAATTATTATATGAATTTGATGAATATTAGTAATTTGTTAACAAATAATCAATGACTGTTAGATGTGCCAGAGGCAACTTCATATTTGGAAGTATATGTGCATTAATGTTGACATCATGTTTGTGTGTTTTCTTTGTTTGTTTGTTTTTTTCTTCTTTTTTTTTAAATATATATTTGGGGAAGAATACTATATAGTTTTCAATCTTGGTCTCAGAAGCACTAATTGACACAAAGTAAAACCCTATAAATACAAAATGCCTAATTTATTTGGATTTGTTTAGTTTGTAGATCCTTAGTGTACTAAGCTTGTGAAGATTGAGGAATATAACTTAAAACTAAGCCACAATCTTGATCATTTGGAAGAAAACATGAAGAGAAATAGAAAATTACAATAGCCTGTCTTTCTTCGTCTCAATTAAATGACAGAAGTGGTAGCTCTGTTGAATACTTGATATCAATGGGACAAATTCGAAACAAATTAGTTCTAACAAAGATTGATGATTAAGTTAAACTAATTCTTCTAAGCATATGAAATGCATAAAACTTAATTGTGCATTGCACTTGTGGAAACTTAGCAAGTTAACAACCTCATTGATGTTGATTGTGTTTATCATAGAACTTATAGGAGATGTGTAAATAATCTGATGTTCGTCAACATTTATCCGACATTTCAGTCAGTTCGGGAAATAATTATTCCGTTAACCACTCAGTTTTTGACAATCTTATGCTTATGCAACTTACCTAATCCACCCCTATGAGAATAAGAGAACCGAGGTAAGCTTATATGACATGTTCGGGAAATAATTATTCCGTCTCCTATGAGAATAAGGGAACGGAGTTACGCTTATATGAAATGTTCATTCAATAAGTCCCTTTAAGTATTGCTGTTGGTTGTTTGACTAGCCCTCCAGCTGTTTGATGAAACTCATCAAAGAAACACAGTTTATGATGTTTTAGGTAAAGATTATCAAATGAATTTGGTGCCAATTTGCTTATGTCATTTATCTCAATTTTTTGCGAGATTATAATGTCGCAAAGTCAACTGTAGGAGTCCAGGATAAGTAGTTTCTAACCTAATTGAGATTAAAGGATTTCCTGTATTTAATTAGATTGTTGTTCAAACCCATGCCATGGATAGAGATAATGAAGAACTCAAGGAATGAATCCCTTTAATTTTATAATTTGTGTACTAATTATAAGTACTTTCAAGCTCACTGTTGGTTGAGGAGTACAACTTAAAACTTAGCCACAATCTTGATATGGACTAATTAATATAACTTCTTTTTAGAACGGCAGAGCTTTATTAAATAAAAACCGGTTGAGAAGGCCTCAACCGGAACTAATTAATATAATTGGTGCAAATGTGAATCAAATTAGCTCTAACTAAGATCGATGATTGGTGATTATTAAACTAGCTCTTCTAAGTGTATGAAATGCATAAAAACTTGATCGTACCCTGCACTTGTGGGAAGTTAGCAAGTGCAGAATTATTGAAAATATCTTTTACTGATACACATGTCATGTAGTGCAGAATTATTGAAAGGATGATCAAAGGAGAAGCATTCCTAAAGTTTCAGAGCTGTGATGGAAAGTGTTTGCAATTGACATTGTGTATCTTTTTAAAAGTTGCAAATCTGTTTATGGTGATCTGCAAGCATTATAGCAGATTGTAATGTAATCTTTTTTCAAGTTTCATTGAGTAGTTGATTGATGGCACAAAGAAATGCATTTCTCGTGCAAAAGGAGTTTCATCTCTCTTTGTTTCTTTTTTCCACTATAGTATCGACACCAAGGGTTTCAATAGTTAACGGATTTTATTCAAAGCATCCTCTTTACACTTGAGTGGTGAATACATTGAATATTATGCAGGTGACAAGACTTAAGTTATTTTTCAAATTCAGTTGTCATTCAGGACAATCTTACCTTGCTTTGTGGTTTTCTAGTTTGTACATATAACCCTAGTGTATGTTATACAAACGCGACAGATATTCAAAATGAGATCACAAATAAAACTTCGAGCAAACTCTTATTTAATCATTTCACCCATTTGAGGGTTTTTTTGTTAAAGCTTGAGGCTCACATGACATCATTTCACTCTCACAGATACGATATAACACTCTAACTACAACATCAACAGAAACAAAAAGACTTTTGTAACTAAGGATACAAAAAATGTTTCATGAAAGCCCTTTTACCTTCCCAGTAGTAACATCAAGATCAATGTCATAAAAGCAAGGTCTGGTAGGAAGCCCGGGCATCGTACTCATGGTCCCCACCAACGGATATATGAAACCTGCCCCAATGCTTGCCCTTACATCCCTAATAGGCAATACAAATCCTGATGGAGCTCCTTTGAGAGCGGGGTTATCTGAAAAAGAGTACTGAGTTTTTGCCATACAGATTGGAAGTCCCGAGAAGCCTTGCTTGCTATACATTTTAATCTTTTTCTCTGCCTACAAGAAATCACAAGAAACTTCAGACATTTTTCCCTTAGGATTCAACACAAATGAGAATCTCGAGTACCTGTTCAGAGTACTTGACACCACTTGCACCGTATGACGTTGCTATAGCTTCTATCTTGTCCTCAATACTTGCATCTAAAGGGTACAAGAACTTAAACGGATCGGTAGCACTTTCACAGGCCTTTTGAACCGCAATCCCAAGGTCGATCTGGAAAAACACAAGAAATGGTAAGTTGACAACACTTAAGGAGTTTTTGGATGCGACTTTCAACAGTGATATTATGAAATTTTGTAATCAAATATGAGTTCCAATGTGTTTTTACCATTTAGGTTTACAAAAATAAGGATAAAAGTTAATTTTACTCTTAGATGATCATAATTGTTTCATTCACCTATATCAATCTGATTGTTTGACACATGAAATATCAAATAATCAGAAGCCTAGTCTGTTTATCAAAAAATCATTGCTATTTAAAATTGAAATACTTAGATCCTTGGTTCCAAAATGCAAGAAATTTGGAGTTAAACTAACCGCTCCTTTTCCACCATGGGCGTGATGAGAACAGAGAACTGCATCATATGCACCAGCAGCTAATGCAGCAGACCTAACGGCTCCTATTTCTGCATCTGTATCAGTCGAGAACTGGTTCACCGCCACCACAACATTCACACCATAAGCCTTTGTATTCTTAATGTGCCTAGCAAGGTTCGCACAACCAGCTTCCACAAGAGCCACATTTTCAGTAACATAAGCAGGGTCAAGCGGCTTCCCGGCAGTGACTGGCGGTCCACCACCATGCATCTTGAGAGCCCGGATAGTCGCCACGATAATAACACATTGAGGTCTCAAACCACTATAACGACACTTTATATTCATAAACTTTTCGATTCCTATATCACATCCAAACCCAGCTTCCGTGACAACAAATCCACCTGGGCCCACCAACTTCAATGCAATTTTATCAGCCACAATAGACGAGTTTCCGTGAGCTATATTGGCAAACGGACCCGCATGAACAAAAACCGGGGTGCCTTCAAGTGTCTGCATTAGGGTCGGGTTAATTGCATCTTTCATTAGTACACTCAACGCACCTCCGACGCCAATATCATCAGCTGTAACAGGATCACCTGCTCGACTGTTACCAATCACCATTTTACCGAGCCTCTCTCTCATGTCGGCTAGAGACGTCGTGAGGGATAAAACTGCCATTATCTCACTAGCAACCGAAATGTCAAACCCTGTTTCTCTCATCATCCCTTTCTCATCTGGGCCCTGACCCACAGTGATTTTCCTCAAGAAACGGTCATTTACATCCATAACCCTCCTCCACGTGATGGTTTCAGGGTCAATATCAAGTCTAGCAAATCTTTTCACTTCTTCCAAGTTAAAATTTTCGGGTTTGACTTTAGTGATACCGAGCTTCTTTAAGCGTCTATACATTACATCATTGAATCGCGGGTTACCTTGTTTGTCTGGTGCACACAATCGATTAAAAAGAGCATTATCTGATTGTGTTGATTCATGAAACATTCGTGTGTCAATGGCAGCAGCTAAAAGGTTGTTTGCAGCAGTTATGGCATGGATGTCGCCTGTCAAATGTAGATTAAACTCGTCCATAGGGATGACTTGACTATAGCCGCCACCTGCAGCACCACCTTTGATACCAAATGTTGGCCCTTGTGAAGGTTGTCTAAGGGTGGTAACAACCTAACAATACGGGTAACAATTTAAGAACCAAAATTGTAATAACTTCTACCAATAAACGAACAAGACATAACGTGCATCCACAATAGGAGGTTGTATGCATTAAGAACTTTGAACGACCTGCAACCCGTTCAACCCATTTGACTTGTTACTCTTCTGATTATTTTTTATTTGACCCATTTGAGATTAAACACTACCCAAATCAACCAGTTCATAAGCAAATGAGTATTAATTGCCACTTAACCAAGACTTTAACCAAAAAGTGTTACCTTTTTATCAAGAAAAGCTCCCAATGCTTGACAAAGACCAACGGTAGTGGTAGATTTGCCTTCTCCAAGTGGCGTTGGTGTTATTCCTCCAACAACGACGTAGAACCCATCTTGTTGTCCTTTAAGTTCATCGATCACAGGTAACAAAACCTAAAATTTTCACACAAACAAATCATAACATGATTAGCTCTTCAGTTTTGGTACATTTCATTTACAAACTTGATACTTTTACTTTTATAAAGTAAATGGGCTTGTCAAGTCCATAAATATATGCATCGTTCCTGGCAAATTTCAAATGGAAATAATGATAGCATTGACATTGTCATTTTGTACTTCCAATCTCCTTTATCACTCAGGGGTCATTTGGGGGCCTTGGATAGCGATCCGGGCTGTTTCCCTGACTCAAAGGACAAACTTTTGAGCAAGCTTCTAGCAACCAGTAATTTCATAATACATTAATACTTGTCAGCAGATCTAGCATTGTATTTTTTAAGTAATTATCTACTTGTTACGTTTTTAAATTGGATAATCATTGTATTTGGGTATTTTTTAGAAAAAAACAACAAAACGAAACAAAAAAAAATAAAAAAACTGATTCTCGTTATGTAATGGTTAATAAATCATTTTTGGACTAGCTGCAACATTACTGATTTGATTATATGATTGCTTTAGACTTTAGAGGTCATTTTACATATAAAAAAGTAATCAAAAGTTGACAAACATCTCAACACTATCTCCTACACCCTGTTTTATTAGATTTGTTATGATCCCTATCACATTGTCACTTTCAAAATTCTCTAATACTCTCTAAGACTTATATCCTGATTCATTCAAAATTATCACTATTGATTATTTCATTCTTGTGGGCTTTATAATAAAAGGGAAAATTACCACACAAAAAATAAAGAAACATAAATACCAATTTTTGTTAACGTTGGGCATCGAAACAAATGTCAAAAAGAAGTTTAAACAAAATTTTTCACATTTATGAAACATATGCCTAACATATAGCTTTTTTACATACCCACACTGTCAAAAATAGTTACATTAGTATTACTTTTCTTGGCCAGAGTTCTTTTTATGTTCCTTTTTTTTTCTACAACCATTTTCTACTTCCATGTTCCTTTGAATACGAGAAATTGAACATTAAACTCATTACGGGTGTCGTTGATAAAATTTGAGATTTATGTTATCTTTCTTGGCAATCAAAGAACTTGGTTATGCAAACGGGTAAACAGACGAGGTTTCCCTACTCGGGTTACCTGGAAGGGCGAATGTGGTTATGTAATTACTTAAAAACCCTCATCAAGTTCAACCCAAAAAATGACACCCATTTAACATTAAATATCAAATCCATAAGCCCCACAATTCAGAACAAATAATATTAAATAAATAGATAAAAAGTACATAAATCAAACATCCAAAATATTCATCCACCAACAATCCTATTAAAAATAACATATAAGTGCAGTGCAGGTAAATAAATAAAGAAGCCACATAATACCTTAGCCTTATATTTACCATAAAGATCATAGTGATTAGAATTAAGATTAAGTTTCTTGGCAATGTCTGAAATATGAAGAGGTTGTACAGAATTAGCAATATCTATATCTGTTGGAACAGGGGATACCACTTTCAATGTCATTGGCATTGCATTCATTTTTGTTTTTCTTGGCTGATTTTAATTCACAATATATATATATGTGTGTGTGTGTGTGATTATATGAAGGTTTTGATGATGATTTTGGGGTGAAGAAGAAGTGGTTGCGTGAAGAACATGCAGCAGGTTTGGTTCGGTTCGGTTTGTGAGGTGATAACAGTGACTTGGTAACACTTGGTAGTATATCAAGAAAGCAACGTGTGGTGCTAATATACTTCATTTACACAATTGGTACTTGAAATATGTTTTCTTTTACAACTTTGTCCTTATAAAGTAAATATACCCTTACAACTCCATTTTAAAAGAGGGACATCATGTCCCCGGAATTACATTGAATCCTAATCATCTTATCCCACAAGGGTTATGATGACGGTAAAATACTTTCACTTAATACCAACATGATTTAGGCATCCTTAGGATCGAACCCCTATCTCTCAACTTCATATGTGAGCCAAAACTGCATAAGTAACGGGTACCACTCCATATATTGATAGATTGGTTTATAAAAAAAGACACTTAATATTATTTTTGCAATAAAATATAACAATGAGTAATTTGATTATTAGATTAAAATTATATACTTTAATAGTATCATATTAAAGATAATTTGGTTTTTTTTTTACCAGCAAAGATCTTTTAAAACCATATCGGAAATAATATAATATTAAAAATAATTTAAATAGTTTATTTTACTGATCCACATAAAAATAGAAAATTCATATATTAAAGCTATTATTGTAAAACAATAATTTAATGGGACAAAGTAATTGAATGTAGCTAACTATGATCAAATGGTTATAATAGGAATCAACTAAAGTTTTGAACATTGTGTGTTGGGAACTTAAGTGAGTCGCTTATTAACATTGACTTGGTTGGATGACATGCATTATATTTGTTATCTCTATCTGTATTATATATCTGGTTATTGTAAAACAAGTATTAAAGTAAAACAAGTATTAAAGTAAAATAAATATGATAAGATCTTAACCCTTGAATCATGGTAAAACTGATACACGAAGATTCATAGAACAAAAATATATACTGATGCATGAAGATTTTCATGGTGCACAATGATTTTAAATTTAGAAAAAAAATTTATTTTATTTGTTTTACTTTAATACTTGTTTTATTTGAACCAGAACCTATATATATATAAAAAAAAACCTTAAATCATCAATAAAAGAAGTTTGAACCGTTATGTGAGTTTCAACCATGAATTTTGACCCTTAGATCAAAAAAATGATGTCATCATCTAATAATTAGTCAATAACACCGTCAATAACACTTAATTCTGTTTATTATTTGAATTTTGAATTTTTGTTAGTATGTTAGTATTATTTTAGGAAAAATAATTAATATTGGATTTTCATATAAAAGTTATTTTTAAAAAATGATTATTTAATTGAAATGGAAGAATTTAATACAATTGATATGTTTTTATTGATCATAAAATTTAAAAGTTTCAATGATCAACATACAATGGAAATATAAATGTAGAAAACCAGGAACTATTAGTTTTCAAATTTATGTTTTGATCATCAGTCACGTCAAGTTTTTTTATAAAGTTTTCTTCGAAAGTTTCAGAATTATTCAAGGCATTAGGTATACTAATTTTAAATTTTATAATCATAGATTGCATGTGTTTTCTTTTTTTTTATTATTAATGCAATATGTCTCATATGTTTTCGATAATTCATTTGAATTGTTGAAAATCATCCTATTCACCATGGTTTAAAATGTTCTTGATAAGGTTTAATTTTTGTTTATGTATTAATTTATTGTTTTTTTTATTCATATTTTTTCTTTCTAATACTCAAAAGTTCATAATAGTACTTATTTACAAGTTAATTGTAGCTTTAAAATAAAACATGTCTAGATATACAAATTTCAAATAATTTGTTAAGCTTTACATGATATGCGAGTACTTGAATGCATATATTTACATTTATAATTTTCACATTTTAAAAACTTCATTATCTTAATGTATAAATTTTTTATTTTTAATTTACGGCGTATTATGCGCGAAATAAGCTAGCATATGTATATATAGAAAATCAGAAGTTGTGATTATTAGAATATATAATCAAAAGTGAGGAAATCTAACTTCGATTAATTTTATGGAGTTTGATGGTTTTGTTGCTTGTTTGGATTTATAAGTTTTTGAATATAGACATCTGGGTTTGTGGTTGAATAAATAGGTTTGACACACCAGTGGTGGAACTATACATAACACAAGGGTAGCCCGGACTCGGGTCCGTTAAATTCATTTAATTTAATTTTTTTGAAAAATGGTGTATTCTTTAATGGTGCTACGGGTCAAAGAAATATGAGATACCGGTCGATGTACTCAACTCTAAACTTTCAAAAGATTTTCCTAACAATAAAACTTATAAATACTTACTTATGCAACGAAATGAGATATGGAAACTACTAAAAATACCGAAAACTCTTAAAAAAAACCGTTAAAAATAGTCAAAAATCCTTAAAAATTACTAAAAATCGTAACAATATAGTCGTTATCATCACTTTACGCCAATACAAGGCTAGTGATAAAAAATTTATGCTACGGGTCACTTTCAATCCTGGTTCCGCCATTGTGGCACACGTGGCATCTGACGCACAACGGAGTGATTATGTGGATGCAACCGGTTACACATAAGCAGCTAGCCGGTTGTATACATGGTTTAGACATTTTACCAAGTTCTCAACACACAATATCTAAAATCATAGCTGGTGACTTGGTTCCTACTATAATATTTCGGCCATAGTTAATTAAATTCTGGCGCTTTAATCTCTAATTTAAAATAAACTAGTTTTCTACCTGCGTTTCACTGCGGACCTTAGACTTCCAACTTAAATACCAAATTATAAGTTTTGTTTGGTGATAGTTACCAAAACACACCATTTGGTAATCACATTACCAAGCATATGCATAAAATAAATATAAGATTTAACAAAACTATATAACTTAACACTTACATATAAATAACTCATAATTACCAGCCCAAAACTA
>JAOEHQ010048376.1:0-10247 GCA_025447715.1 Asclepias incarnata
AGATTGTGTGTGTGTAATGTAGCTAAGTTAGCTACATTATAATGTAGCTAATATATTCCCTATATATATATATATATCTTAAAGTCCTTATGTTGCCATCTTTAAACATTGTCACATATGATTTTATTCTATGTGTGATCTCCATATTTTTTTTTCACTATATTTATCTTATTTGTATATCCATAATATATCCGCATTTTTTTAAGGATTAGTACCTCAAAATGTAAATAACTTTACACTATTTGTCATAACGTGTATCGAACTTCAATCATGTGCATTGTATGTAATGAACTTTTAAATCCCGGTTATTGTATGTATCCGACCAATCAAAAACTTACAAACTGACAATGTGACATTAGACGTGACAGCTTATATGGTTGCTACATATACCCGGATACATACAATAACCGGGATTTGAAAGTTCATTAATTACAATGCACATGATTGAAGTTCGATACACACTATGACAAATCGTATAAAGTTGTTTACATTCTGAGGTATTAAGCCCTTTTTTTTACAAGGTAAAAGATATGATATATAATACTAAATTTTAGGAAAAAATATGTCCAACATGTTACATACCATACATATTTAGTGGTATTATATATTCGTCGAATATAAACTAATAATCATCTTCAAACATTGTCACATACGATTTTATCCTATGTGTCATCTCTATATTTTTTTTACTATATATATCCTATTTGTATTTGTATGTCCATAAAATATCCAATTTGACATTTATTTATTTTATATTTTTACAACGTAAAAAATATGATATAAAATACTAAATTTTAGGAAAAAATATATGACCAACATGACATACCATACATATTTAGTGGTATTATATATTCGTCGAATATAAACTAATTATAGCTAGATTTATTATAATATGTATGAATATAAAAACCAAATAACATTATCATTCTATATATCTTACATCTTTTTTCTACATAATTATGATTGTAACAATATTTCAATAAATTTTTGAAAAGTCCAACTTCACCAAAATTCTTTTTCACAAGTCATAAAATTTGACATTACTCAATTTTTAAGAAAAGGTCAAAAATATATATTTATTCTAAATAAATACAAATATTTAACAATTTAAAACAAGCTAACAAAATTCAATAGCACAATATTTACATGGTGATCAATTTTACTCATTGGATTATATATTTAAAAAATGTTGTTCTAACTATTTATTAATCAATAATAAGTCTTAATTTTATCAAATTGACTTTTTCTTACATCATACCCGGTAATTACTAAATAATCAAGATTAACAAAATAACATAAAAAGCTATTATTCAAATTTCAGCTATAAAAACAAAACATATAATATTTGAATTTGAGCCGAAGAAAAAATTACTATACGACTAATATTCGAACGGCTTAAGTGGTGATGTATAAGATGTATTAAACTTTATTTTTGACTCTACAAATAAATATTGTATTTATTTTTATGAATATGACATTTATTATTATAATATATTTTTAAAAAAAGAGAAGATAACAAAACTACGTTTGGACTTTGCATTTGCATTTTAAATATTTCGTATAATAGCTAAAACGTTATTATTTATTCTTTTTTTTTCATTTTATATTATTTTTATGTTGATTTGTGCTAAACAGTTTATCGGTTAGGATGACACTATTCGTGTTTTTTAAAGATAATATAAGATTATCTATTGTTAACACCATTTATATTCAAAAGTAATAATTCTATTATTTATATGCCTAGGCCGTGGGCGGGGTATAACCTAGTTACTAACAAAGTACAACGCAATCACAGATGCACGCAAAAAATATTACTCCCTCCGTGAAGTGTCATGTTTGGAATTTTGTAAAGTTTTTCTTTTTCAATTTTGGCCTTAAATATTTTTGTTTGTGTTAATTAATACTTGATGAAAGTTATATGACTTGATTGAGTTTTAGATGTGTTTTCATTGGTATAATTTTCATCAAATATTATATATAACACCAAAAAATATATTTAATGTCAAAGTTGAAAAACAAAGACTTTGAAAATTCAAAACAAGACACTTCTAATGTGATGGTGGGAGTACAAAATAATTTAGATATCTTCAAATCAAAACCTATATATGTTTAAGCTAAAGATTTATTAATACTTGATGCAATTTAGTTTAATGGCTTTTTTAATAGTTATTTGTTACATGCTTCCATAATTCTTTACCTGCATTTATACAATATGGCAATGGCCCAATTATCTCGCAAATGTGAGGGCTTATGCAAAGGTGGAACGCAATTGTGTAAGCTATCGGCTCAATTGTGATCTAAACCATAAATCACGGATTAGATGGGCAAATTTGGAAGATGACTTTTTTAGGAATGTGGTAGTGATTGGACCCCTGGGCCTGATGGTTTTTAATTTTTCTTCATTAAAAGATATTGGGAAAATTTGGAAGATGACTTTTTTAGGATTTTTCAACAATTCTACTAAAATGGGGTGATAAATCGTGGTTGTGCTTCTTCTTTCATTGCATTGATACTGAAATCTAGCTCAGCAACAAGTTTGAATAATGGCTTTCGATTCCATCATTTGAGACTTTGTGGATTCAGTTTTGAGGCAAATGGACTTCCCGGTTAAATGGCGAATGTGGATCAGTGGCGTCTTGAGGTCTGCCCGCGCTTCTGTTCTAGTAAATGGCTCCCCTACTCACGAGTTTCAATTCTCACGCGGTGTTAGACAAGGAGATCCCCTGTCCCCCTTCATTTTCATACTCGCTATGGAAGTGTCGAGCTCTTTTTCCGTAATGTGGCTTCAGAAGGCTTTCTTCATGGTATTGTCACGCCCAATAATGGACCAGTTGTTACCTGCTTAATCTGTGCGGATAATGTATTGGTCATCGGGAATTGGTTGACTGAAAATATCAGGAATACAATTTGCATTCTCCGTCGTTTTTTATTTTATTTCTGGTTTGAAGATGAATGCAAGTAAGTCAAAGTTGTTCAATATTGGGGATGTTTCGAGCGCTGAATTGAATGATGTTGCTGCTGAATGTAGCGTCTCCACTAGATTGTTACCCTTTGTTTATCTTGGTGTTCCGATTGGTGAGAATATGAATCCGGTCAAAGCTTGGGATCCAGTAATTAATAGTGTGGAGCAAAGGTTGTCGTCTTGGAAAGGTGGATCGTTATCAATGGGTGGTAGAGTTACTTTCCTCCAATCGCTATTAGACAGTTTGCCACTCTATTTTTTCTCCTCGTTTTAGGCCCTGGTTAAGGTTGTAAATAAATTAGACTCGATAAGGAAACGGTTTTTATGGGGAGGGATTGATGGGAATCGAAAGATTCATTTGATTTCATGGGGTAAGGTTGTGGCTCCCAAAGTGGCCAGTGGTCTTGGTCTTGGTCTCGGTTCAATCCAAGACATGAATTTCAATCTATTGGTCAAGTGGATATGGAGATATAATACCGAACAAAACCAGTTGTGGAGACATGTTGTTGCAGCTAGTCATGATGGGGCCATGATTTCTGATATTGTTCCATGTGGGGCCCGAGCAAATGGAACTTGGCGCAACATTTGCTAGGTAAAGGCTTACATTGCTGAGTACATGTGTTGTACGTGATTTGGGATCTGTTCAAGGTGGGATTGGAAGGATGGTTTGGGATGCTGGTAGAAGTGATCGTAATTTTTCGGTTAAGCCCTGTAGAAAATTACTACAACCGCAGGTTGGGGGCAACTGTTATCACTTTGGTTAGAATAGCTGGTTGGGTAACTAGCCGGGAACCCCTTAGTCCCATGTCCATATTGGTACCATGACCCTCTCCCTACAAAGGATATCATGTCGGTTCAACACTTTCATCCAAAACCACCGGCCAATATAGTGCTTAATCCAAGGATTAAACCTACGCCCATACATTTTTGAAGATGCTTCATTGTAGTGGCTTTGGATGTCCCAAATGGCAGTACGAGTCCATCTAATAGATGGTTGGTGCTAGAATCGTCTTCCAACAAAAGATAACTTGGTGAAACGAAATGTGGGGGTCCTTGTATCTTGTGTCCGGTATGCAATGAAGCTCCTAAGTCGTTGGAACATGTCTTGATCTCGTGTTAGTTAGCTACGAAAGTCTGTTATCGAATTGGGACATGATGCAAAATTCCACACATCTTTGCTTTCTCTGTATTGGATCCGTTAAAGCTTCATAATCACGTTTGCATGGGCACACCTACAAAACGCGTATTTCAATTGATTGTCTTGCTCGGTTGATGGAGAATTTGGAAGCCCAAAAATGACAAGCTTTTTATAGGGTATCACAAATGGCAAATCAGATTGTTCAAGACATTAAAGCTTTGGGTTTTTTTTGTAGATTAAGAATATAGCCTCGAGATTGAATTCGATCTAGGAAGATTGGAGAAGTTTTTCTTTTCATGTAGATATATAGCTTTTTCTTTTTTACACTCCCCTGTTGTATCCCCTGTTTGTTGATTAATGAAATTCGTCATTAAAAAAAAAAAAGTAACAATATAACTATAGTATTTTTTTTTTTTTTTTTATTTTTACTATTTTGAATTTGAAAGATAATTCAAAAATTTTAATAACATACTTTAATAAACAAGTGGTAAACTTAGGCATTTGGAAGAAAAAAAATTGATTATAAAGGATTTATGGATAACAGACTTTGCAAACCCTTTTTCTTCCCTGAATCATCGCCGCCCAGAATGATAAGTTTTATCCCATTAGATTTTTTTTTCCAATCCAAGGTAACCCATGTGATAAATAACTGATGACCAATCACCCAAATAGTTAAATTAAAGGCCCAATAGTAACTGCTTGGGTCACAATCGCTGGCTCTAGTTTTAAGATAGGGGAAATATTTGTTTTATCTTTAGTTTTTTGATACATGTCATTTGCTATAAAATATCATCATTTAATCATTTGTTAAATAAAAAATAATTGTGGTCATGGACATGGCTTATTAAAAGTAAGGAGAGCCCTTAAAGTTTTATGTACTTGGCCACATTTGTTGTTTATGATAAAAATTAGGGTAAATTACATTTTTCGTCCCTGAACTTGACCCGTTTTGCACTTTTAGGACCTAAAGTCGAGAAATTACAAAAAAAAGTCCTAAAGTTCGCTTTTTTTTGCACTTTCAGGACCTAAACTCAAAAAATTACAAAAAAAGTCCTAAAGTTGGCATTTTTTTTCACTTTTGGTCCTCACGTGAGAAACACGTGAGGGTATTTTCGTCTTTTTGCAAACCTTCTTCCCCATTTGATGATATAAACACAGATCTGATGATCATCATCATCCCAACCCAGATCTGCACACACACACACACACACACACACACATATATATCCGTCTCTTCTTCAAACAAACAACAAATTTCTTCCCATTTCTTCCAGATCTATACATTCATCATCTATATCTATATATCAATATTCTATATCTATATCAATATCAACCAAACTAATTCTTCATCTATATCTAGATCAAAAACAATTTCAAAGTCTATATATCAATTTCTATAACTATATCAAATATCAACCATATATATATATATATTCAGGAGAAATTTATTACTTGGCTACTTGTTCCACTAATATCCATGGTAAATTCAGGAGTTGTCATTGAAATTAAACAAATCAATACAACAAGCAACCCGCAAAATAATAAGAGCAGCAACCACCGGAAACAATTTCTCTACTATTTCTCCGGCCGGTGCACAACCACCGGAAACGAAACAATATCATAATCATAACCGACCCGACTCGGTTCTACAATTTTCACCCACCCATCATAATCATAACCATCAGCAGCAACAACATCATGTACCTGACAATATCACGGTTTGATTAAGGGGCTTTTGACGTAAAACTGGTTGGTTCCTTAACCCGACAAACTGTGGTGAGCGGGTGGGTCTTCAAGCTGGAAACTTGGGTCTTCAAGGGGCTTTTGATGTTGATGTAAAGCCGGAGAATGTAGAACCCTAAGGCCATCCATTTTTAGGAAGAACAGGTGCTAAAAAAAGTTCTAGTGCTTCTAATGAGTCCAAGACTTTTAGGAAGAAAGTAGGTGCAAGTAAAGGAAAGAATGAAAGAAAAGTTGGGTCTGTTAAGAAAATTGATGATGGGTTAGTAGCTGATCAGAGGAAAAATGGGAAGAAATTTGTTGTTTGTTTGAAGAAGAGACGGACTGGCAGAAATGCTTCTGCGAAATGTGGTTCTTTCGATTTTAAAGGTAAACTTTTGAACCTTTTTTCATGTTTATATATACATTTTTAATAACTGTGTGTTTTTGTGTTATATAAGTGTGTGTATGTTCTTGCTTATTCATCTTATTATTGCAATGTCTTGCAAAATATTGTTTGTTTGCCTACTGGTTACCTTTGACCCAATTAGTTTTATGTAGGGTAACCGCCCATATGGGCCTCTGGCAGCCTCCACTGACCTGTTTCATGGCCAAGATAGGATACGTAGCGTAACCCTATGATTAGAGCATACGTAATAGTTGCTCCATGTTGGCGCTGTAGTTGCCAACCATGTTGGCGACCGGTGTGGACCATTACAAACACGACCTGGTTTGGGGTGGTGGAGCTCGACGTGGCTGTAGCCACGGTGGGAAAGGGACGAGGTGGTTGAGTGGGATATTATACTATTATGTGAGGTATTGTATGGTATAATTTTCAGTGTGATTGTTTGTGTTGTGTAGTTGCTGATAGCCTGATATGAACCTTTTTGTTGTGGTTTGTTGTCATGCTCTAAAGTTTTATTGATATTTTAATTATGGTATTTTGATTTTATTGAGCTACAAAGGAAATGAAGTTTTGCGCTGCCTTTTAGTTATGAGCTTATTATGAAGATGAAGTTATTGTTATCTGCTTTAGTTTCTTTTTTAGTGTAAACAAGCTATCATATTGATTTGAAAACTCTGTTTGTAACTGATCATTTTAAGACTGTAAATGCTTGTTTGGTAAATAAGGAAAAAGAGAAAGTAGAGGGTTGACTTGGAAAGATTGAGCAGTAATACAGGCCTGATTGAGTTGTTTCAATAAATAAATTTTATCTATATGTTATATATTGCCTCCATTAGTGTGAGAAGAATGTACAACAGAAACTTCACCTCTAAATCCCATTGTTTCACTATCTAACTCTAAAGCAATAGTTCTTGATTAAGATCACAAAATGTGGCAAATTTTGTTGGTTTCAGCAATAGTAGGATCTGTGTATTTTGCTAAACATCTTCTCACTAAAAATTACAAGCCCACGGAAATGGCGCCATCTCCTTGTGAGGATGCTAATGCAAAATCTTTAATTTCAAATGAAGAAACATCATTGATAACTAGGTTTTCTAGTGCTTCTCATGGATTAAAGAGTTCGAGGAAGAGATTGGGACGGCTTTATGGGATGAAAGGTAATGTGGGAAATAATGAAAGAAAATTTGGCTCTAGAAAGAAAATTGGTGATGGTTTAGTTGATGATCATAGGAATAATGGAAATAAATTTTCTGTTAATTTGAAGAAAAGACCTACCCGAAGAAATATTTCTGCCAAATGTGATACTGTTGATTTTAAAGGTATTCTCTTGAGTCTTGAGTTTATGTGTTCTTGTAATTTGAAGAAACTGTGTGTGTAAATTTGTTATCTGCGTGTGTTTATTCTTATGCATCTTTGTATATTGTCTTGTAAAAGGTCTAGAGTCTTCTTTTTTTCTTCCTTTGACCCTATTAGATTGAGTTTGTGTACTGAGAATGTAGTCGAATTGGTTAACAAAGGAAATGATAGTATGCTATCCTCACTCAGGAGCATATATTTGCATTTTAGTGTACACATCTACAACTCTTCAAATTGATTAGATTCTTGTCCTTTGATGCTTTGTAATGTATGCAGATAAATCATCTTTTGGTTATGGAGTTGGAGTTGGAATAATGTATATGATGTCGGCTCGGAAAGCTGAAATGGATAGGCTAAATACAGCAGTAGATGAGACTGCTAAGGTTGTCCTAGAGTTAAAAGCCGAGATTTCCAAAAGAAAATCATTGTATGACTTTAAAGATGAAAGAAATGTAAATCACAAGCGACCAGATATTAAAGAGGGCCAATCTTCTTTTGGGAATGATGATATTATTGAAGATTATGGTTTTCCCATGAGTGATGAAGGTGGATATGCAAGTAGCATTCTCACTGAAGAACCACATCGAGATGCGGTGGAAATGGGTCAATTAGAAGCCGAACTTGAGTGTGAGCTTCTGAAGCTTCAGGTGTCCACCACTGAAATTTCATTTTCTTTACAGGTGCTTCTTTCTTATCTAAAAGGCTGTATCCTTATAAATTGGATATCAAAGATGGGTGGGTTGGGTAATGGGTCAAAACGAGGGTGAATTCAATTGGTTCATATCAGTACATGTTGGATTGGGTTGGTTGACCCGTTAACATTTCTTTTTGCTATTTTTCTAAAATGCTCTATAAAGAGACGTGTATTAGTTATTAGTTATTATCATTATGAACCAGTATTATTACAATATATTTTGGAAACTTTTAACCCGTGTGGTTAATGTTCTTATTTGACCCGTTTGAGAGAGAACATTGGCCCATTCAAATCATTTAAAATGAAATGGATTAAAATGGTCACCTATTTATACTTGTGAAATCATAAAACATTTGTTCATGTAAAATATATATGTTTTGGCTTGCTATTAGACTCTATTATTAAACTTATAGCAGATAATTAATCAACATTTTTGACCATTGAGCCATCCCATATATGGGCGAAACATAAAAGTGATTGTGGCCTTGTGGGTGCAGATAAGACCTCATAAATGTAGTGATTGGCGGTTTAGGTTATGTTGTATCAGATACTAGGCGATCTAAAAATTTAGCTAAAAAGGAAACTTCTCAAACGGGCTGAAAGTAGCCCAAAATGTATGAGTATTACAAATAATCTCCTAATAGTTTAGTTCAAAAGTTTATATTGTTACTGAAAAAATATGCTTTTGTAATCAGATTTAACCCGTTAATGTTTATGACAAAAATGCTTGCAGATCATTTCATTTTGACATGTTTCCCATCCTACCCATTTTTCCTCCCTCTACCACATCCTTGTAGTTTTTCCAACCAAGAACTTTTAATAGGTACAAAATATGCATAAGCAGCTTAAGAAAGCAAATTTGTAGGTCTTCATAAAGTAAATCCATATCTAGCTTCTTTTTTTTCTGTTGCCATTGATTATAAGCCGTTTAATAGCTTGTAGAGCTGTAGTTATATAATTCATTAGCAGTCTTAACCATTGCTGACCAAGTATTTTTCATGTTCTACAGAATGAAACATCAACTGAGAATCTCTCCAAACCACAAGATCCCAGTTCCGAGTTTAATCAATGTAACGGTGTAATGCCATGTGAACTTGATAATAAGTTATGTCATCTGCTACTCGAACAACAAGAAAGTCAAATCGTTGACTTAGAGTCCGAATTGCAGCACACAAATTCCAAGCTCGTGGAAAAAGAATCCGAGCTACAAGCATTGAAGGATTGTGTGAAACGCCTCACTGATTTTTCTCTAACCTGTCCGTCGGGTACATTTTTGACCTTTGAACTCAAACACAAAATTTTGGTGTGACCAAATAAAAAATATATATATAGCAATTGGTATGTTTAAACAAGCAACTAAATATTACTTTTTAGGATTTGATAGTTATTTTTCGATATATAGGATAGTTTTTCTAAAAGTAAAACTTTATGTTTTCAGATGATGAAAGGGAATGCCAAGTTGATGAAACTCATAGCAAGATTAATGGTGATGGAAGATCAATGATTGGGATCAAAAGGACAATTGATTTTGATTAAAATGTTTTGTCAACCTATACTAACCTAGCTCCATGTGATGAAACAAACTTGTACATTGTTTAGAAAATTAAATCTTGATCCTAGGTATCTGCTAAGTTGTCAAGATTTCTTTGTTTGTAACTGACTTTTCTTTTTTTTCAAGGTTTATAGAATATTTGGTAATCTGAATGATGGTCTTTTCTGCAGTTAAGGGATACTGTTGAATTGGCTAATCAACTGGTAAGATCTGTTGGATGTGATCGATCTTATAGATAGGGATTGGTGTTAATGCATTAAATTATATTGCATGTGTTGGTTATAACTTATATATATATATATATATATATATAGATGTAGGTTCCTGTAAGAAGTCTCTTAAAGTGCGAAGTGTGTTAAAATGCACTAAAATGCAGCTTAAATATTACTAAAATGCAGTGTCGGTTGGAAAAAATACCTC
>JAOEHQ010048377.1:0-32386 GCA_025447715.1 Asclepias incarnata
AATTTTAAGAACACCCATATAATTTTTATAATTTATCGATGTACGGTTTTTGAGATAAAAGATTTTGAATGAATTAGTTGAAACTAATGATTTATGGAGGAGAGAGAAAAATGAGGGAAAATGTGTGGCTGAGATTTGTCCCTTGATTTTCAAGGAAAATTAAGGATGCATTTGAACAAACCTCTATAATTCGGATACTAATTATTAGGGTGTTCAAAAAATCCGAATCCGAATCCGCAATTCAAAAAATCAGAAAATTATCCGAAAATTCGGATATCCGGATTTTCGGATTCGGATATCGGATGGCACTTTTCAAAAAATTCGGATATTCGGATATCCGAATATCCGAAAACTCACAAATACATATATACTTAAGTTGGGCTTGGGCCAAAATGCTACTGATCTAACATTACTATATTTATTATATTAGATATTAATTAAAGACGATAACTCATCATTTTCAAACATTAATAGTTGAACACATGAAAAAGTACAGTAGCTGACTATGTAATCTCATACATATATTCATAAAATATAAATTAAACAAAGAGACTAGTTTTTTAGCAAATAATTTGTACATGATTAGAAAAGTAGCACACACTTACACAAGAAATATAGGAACATTCCACATCCAAGTACATGTAAACTCTCAAACATATAAATAAAATCAGAAACATCTCATATGATACTGTAAAAGTACGTAAAATTAACATACAAGGTAAACCTACCATTAGATAGTTCTTCAGCACGTGACGAAACGTTCAGGTGTTGATCGAACCCTAAACTTATTCAAGTTCAGTTAAGTACTTCCCTTATAAGCCTGCTGCATGCAACTTTCAGTTAAGACGTTTAGCTATTCAAATGAATGGGTTCTAATTTAATTTCTTTTTTTCATCAGTTTTAGGCATTTAACTTTCGGATATTCGGATAATCCGGTATCCGAATCCGAAAATTCGGATATCCGAAAATCGGATATCCAAAAATTCGGATTCGGATTTCGGATGGCCAAATCCACTATCCGAATTTTCGGATATCCGAAATTCGGATATCCGAATTTTCGGATATCCGGTTTTGAACACCCCTACATGTAAGTATGTAACTATGCAAGTGAACAATGTAACTACATAGTTAGTGTGACTAAAGTTACTGTAGCTAGAGTAGTTATTGTAACAAAGTTACTGTAACTAGAATGTTTTGCCTTGTTATTAATATTAATATTAATTAATAATATAATATAATATTCATTATATACAATAGTTTTATTTTTTTAAACTTAAGACTTTATATCCTTAATGTTTTTAAAGTTAAAATGCGTACAAACAAATTATAATCTATACTATCATATAAAGTATTCGGCCTAAAATCTTAAAATTTGAAATCTTAAGAACAACATTTGTGGGTACAATTCTAGTCTATACTACCTTATTGAATTACATATTGTTTTAAATTTTGAATTTTTTAAACATTACCATTTTTAACTTATTATTTAATGTTTATATTTTATATATATATATATATATATATATATATTGATTTACATAACAATTTTTATTTATATATATTTTTTTTATCAATAACAACAAATACAATTTTTATATACATGTGTTAGACAATTCATAGCCGGCGGTCGGCGAAGCCGATTTCCGAAAACCATCACCTTTTAACTTCAACCATCAACCACCACGTATTGCGCATATATTATTTCTAGTATAAAATTATTTAGGATACCAATGTTTAGCTCTGATACCATGATAAGTTGAAAAAATATATTCATTGATCTCAAATGCTATTAGAATACAAGTAGCATATTTATACAACTAGGTTAAAACTAACAATTAACTAATTACAATAATATGTATATATATATCCTATATATATATATATATACCAACAATATACATTAAATAAAAAATGGGTTACATCAAGCTCCCTTGCTCTAAAATGATCCCCAAATTTGTCTATAATTTTGCGATTGTGATATAACATTTGTCAATTTACATCCAACTTGTAGCATGCATTAAAAGGTTGTTTTATTTGATATATATGTTTGTTCATTGTTGTACCGTGATTTATATATATAAAATTATGATAAAATTTGGGCCCCACAAAAATGATAAATCCAAGAAACTTTGATGCCGACACATTCGATTTTAAACTTTAAAAAGAAACTTTGATGTCATTTTGCGGTAACACATGTCTGGTTAAGAGAATGTAGCCTATCATAAATGACACTCACCATTATATGGTGAGTTGGAATACAATTCAAAACACGTCTTTAAAAAATAAAATAAAATACGGCGTACTACTTCTTTGAATGGAAACTTTATAAATAAACTGAAATTTTGTCCGTGCAATGCGGCTCTTTTTTCTAACTCTTTTCATTTTTTTTCATGGCTTGCATTGTGATGTAGATGATGTTACGAAGATAGCATTCTTAAAAATAGTGATTATTGATATCATTATAGCCCAGGGCAAAACAATTATGAGGCTGTTTGACAAGGAGATTTTAAGGGGTTTTTTGGGGCTAGGAGATTGAGTTTTTAAAATAAAACTCCTACAATAAAAAATAACCTTGTTTGGTAGTTAAGATTTGAGCTTTTTATTTTCAAAAAAAAGCCCCAAGGAGCTTAAAAAAAAACCCTATGGAGGAGCTTTAAAAAAAAAAAACCCATCCTCTAATTATTGAAATTCCCCAAATATCCTCCAAAACTAACGATCGTATCTTCTATTATTCCACAACCAGTTTCTTCATGCAGCCATATTTTTTCCTCAAGATCGGTCATCTCTAAAGTTCTTTTGGCGGCTCTCCTTGCTCTTACACGGTAAGTAAATACGATTTCATATTATTCGAGTTGCTTTCTATACATATTTGATCCTTATATTAATCGAGTTGCTTTCTATACCTATTTGATACCATTTACGTGTTTTCTATTTATTGAGTAATAATGAAATAATGTAACTAATTGAGTAATTATTTAAGATTGCAAGAATGTTATATATAATAGCACAGATTTTGGAAACATTAGCTCACCTGCACTATAAACACATCATTATTTTAACACAAAGAAACCAAAGAAGCATTGCAAATTGAATGAACGGCTTTAATGGAAGAAATATTTTCGTTAAAACTCCATTATTTGATGACCATGTCTCAGCAGAGAATAAGAATTAAGATACATTTAGATTTTAGCATAATAAGACAAGCCTGTAGGATCCTTGCACATTGTACAAGGATGACTTCTGCTATTAGAGGACTAGGAGTGGTGAGCGGGTTGAAGGTTTTATGCCTTCATACCGCCGGCTACACCGCCGCCAATCCCAATTTTATGCCAAAATTTTATGGTGGCCGGGTATATAACCCGTTGATGATAAAATCAACTTTGTGAGAGGAGTGAAGAGAGAGAGTGTGTGGGGATAAAAGAGAGAGTATTTGTGATTGGATAAAAATTTGAGAGGGTTGAAATCTTATGAGCGCCACTAAAAATGGTTGGGAGGGTTGGTTGGGAGGATTAAAGGGATAAAATGAGTTGGCAAAATTTTATTGACGGAATTTGGGAGGGCTGATAAAATCACCCTCACCACTCCCAGTGCCCTTACTAATTTAGTATCTCATGGTACCTCTCTTTTTTTATTAGGAGTTTGGACCAATGATCGAAGTTAGACATAAAGTGAATATGAGACTTTTATTCACAGAGTGTTCAATTGATAATGCTCATGTAGTCATGCTGTAGAATTTGACATCACACGTAGATTGAGCAGCAAGAGTATGAAAAGGACAAACTGCAAGAAAAACGAATTGCATATTTGCATTCATCAATCATGAAGCATGTACATAATTAATGGAGAATACTCAAAAGGAACATCTAATGTGATAAAACAGATCCGCAATGATATTGCTACTTTAATATGGAATGCACGTGGTCGATAAAGTATTACGAGCATATTATGTCTTTTTTTTTTTAACTCATGTAATGTTACATACTTACATATTAGCGAGAAATATGTTTTTCATTATCCACAAACTTATTAATTTATAATGGTACTTTTTGTTAGTTTTAATATTTTCCATGTTTTTCCCACAAAATTAAGTTCTATGCCCATTATTGTAATTATACATTTATTAGCTACATGTAACAGCTTGTTTGCCAAACAGTTTTATACAATTGGAAGCAACAGTTTTATACAATTGGAAGCTTCAGTTTTACAGCCCCAGCCTCCAGCTCCAGCCCCTAGATCCAGCTACTTTTGCCAAACATACCCTATAAATTAATGAAACGTTCATATGTATTAAACTTTCGTCAATATTTTATGTATGTTTTGAATTACTAATAATAATTACCAACTTTTTGCCTGATCTTAATATTTTTACAACTTTTAGTGATCTTTTAAATAAATGATACTCGTTTTTTTAGGAACCCATTATAAGAAAATTATTGTCTCCGGTCCTGAGAGCATTTTTGTTCACACCAAAATTTGAACTCAAAACCTCCAAGTTTCAAATTCTCCCCAAGTACCAATCCATCTATTAATTATCAAAGCATTTTAAAATACTTCAAGATTATGAAAAAAAGCTGGACTTTGAAAGTCAAAACTGAAAGTCCAATTTTTTTTTTAATTTTTGTTTCAAAGATATCTTTGCCATTACTAATTAATATATTTACATATAGATTTTTTCTTATTAAAAGAAGGCAAAAAAAAATAAATAAAAAATCACTATTGCTTAGAAACACATGTAAGAAATCATCCGATGTTGCTATATAATTGAAATCATATGATATTATAGTATAATTGAAATCATGCGATTTATAGCCTCCATCTGATTTATTGTTTTTATTATATTGTTGTTTTTATAATAAGGTATGTAATTTTTATAAATTTAAAATTTAATTAAAAGGGAATGTAAATGTAAATGTCATTAAAAGGGAATGTAAATGTAAATATCATTTAGTAATTTAGTAAATAAATCTAAAAAAGGTAGATGAGATAAACAAAACAATCTAAAGACTACAATTCAATCTTAGTTTTCATCCAAAGGCTATGACTTTTTCAAAAAAAAATTTAAGGCCCTGTTTTATAATTATTGTGAGAAGTGGTGAAGCTTCCAATATTACCCCCTAGTTGAAATTAGTATCACAAAATCTAAAGAAAAGTTATAAAAAAAAGTAAATGGGTGGGGACCTTCTGATCCCATGTACTGTCTTGATACCTAGAGCGTACACCGCATAGAACTCATGCCCAGTGACTCACCATCCTCACACATGGATCACAAGATATAATTTTTCCACTTACCTTTGATAAGTTTTGAACCTATGACCTGCATCCTTCATCTGTGGCCCCATGTGATCATAGGGTAGCGGTACCACTCCATCTATTGTTGATTGGTAAAAGTTAAATACATAGTAAAGAGAAAAGTTAACATCCAAGGGAAAAGTAAGTTGTAATTGTAACAAATGTATTTTGTTTTCTTAACTGTTTATTTTTATAAATTGGATGATTATTTTGAGGCCTCGCCTTCAAAAATTGGGTGATATTGAAAATGGAATTGGGACTGTGGTTGTTGATGAGATTGATATTGATATAATTGTGGGGGCATAGGGGTATAACCAGTGATAGGGTTATAACCTATTTCATGATTATATTGTTGAGAAAAATGGATTGACAGTGTAACTTGCAAAACTGTCTTAAGCACCCATATTATTTGGCGACCGGTTGCTTGTTTGTGGAGTGGATGAAAAGTTAACCGGTGACAGTATTGGAGTATTTAGTAAACTTTGGAACATATCATTTAGCTTGTGATGATTGGACTGATTGTTTCTTAGAGACATGGTAGCAAATTTTGTATAAATATTTGAAAGAATTATAGAAATATAGTGAAAGTATTGTTGTTGTAGTTTTAAAAGTGTGAATAACATCAATAATTAGCATGTGACACATGGCATGAGTTGTCCCACTCTAAAAAAAACCCACTTCCACATTTTATAAGAGGCTACCCAAGATAACCCACCATGTCACATGGCATCATATGGCGCAAGTTGCCCAATTTTAAGCTACTCCTTTCTTCTAGCCTAATGGTAAAAAAGTTTATAAAAAAAATGGTCAAACGGCTATATAGTAGTTGGGTTTAAAATTTCGAGACCCATACTTCATCACTGAACCACCAACCGATGAGGCAACCGAAGAGGGTGTGCCAACAACATCGGTTTGGCACCACCAACCAACGGGCCAACCAATGACACCGTTAGCATCAGTCTTAGGGACAGAGCTGTCACATTCAGACATTCTTCTAGCCCATTTACTAAATGGGATTTGCTAACCAGTGCCCCAGGGGCATTGGTTAGTATGCATTTAATGAACTCAAACTTTCTTAAAATATAAAAATACTAGTTTTCAATCCCGTCCGATGGACGGGTGGTTTTAAAAAAAATAGTTTATAGGTGTTCGTTTTAACTCAAAGATTGTTATTATATAAAACAAAGGATTTGCATAAAACATTAAACAATTACATATATAGTGAAGGGTCATAATTATGAAAATATAAATTGAGAAATAACAAAATATTGATGAAATAACAAAAATATATCTATAGATTTATTTACAAAAACATATGGGAGCAGAAGAAAAAAGAATTGTAGATTTTGAAGTAGTGTGATGATTTAGTTTGAGTATACATATGTAAATAAGTTTTTAAAATTAATGAAAATGAAACACAAAAAAATCAGCAAAATATAATTAAAACAAAAAATTCAGTTTGAAATTACATATGTAAATGAGTAGATTTCAGATAAGTAAAGAAATATAAAACAAAAAGATTAGATATTTTTAAAATATTTTGCAAATATAACCAAAAGAAAATAAAGAGATACTTTAGGATGTTTTTTAAATATAATAAAGCTTTAATAAAATAAAAAGAAATTGAGAGTTGGAAAAAAATGGGAGGGAAAACTTTTTTAAGAATGATTCTTATGGTGCCAAGTGTTTATTCAATACCCTCTTTTAATATATATTGAGATATGTACAGTATCTTATAAAATATAAGATATTGTATAATAAATATATCAAAATTTAGATACCAATATCACTTCCCACTTTAAAAACAAGCATTAGTTTGCACAATCAAATTGAATATCCAAAACTCCCCAAATAGAATATGCTAAATGCCAATATGCCACCACTATTTGACAACTTGATTGCTGGCTGTTGACCGTTTGGAAGTTTTTTTTTGTACGAAAGTGTTTCGAATTACTTTTAACTTATTATATAAATGTGAGTGTCACTCAGGGTAAATTATATTGTTTTAATCGGGTTTAGCAACTTTTAAGAAAAAATCACACAAACATGTCAACTTTAAGGTTCAAACCCATTACCTGTACACAAAATCAGGTGCATTTGCTAGCCGACCTGGCTTCATTTGCCGACCGTTTGGAAGTTAACCAAAGGAAGTAACAAACAAACAAAACCGAAACTTTTAGGACAATACCATCATCATCATTCATCATCCATATTTATTTATTTACACACATGACACATATAGTAGATATATAGATAGATTTCCTCTATACTCATATACATATACCTGTATCTATAGATTGAGTATGTAAACCTGATTGCTAGTGGCGTCACTCCACAACCCATCAAAGATCCTTTCACTTTCTGTAAGGTAAACCACAATTCGTGGATGTATGTTTTCTTGAATTTTACTCTATGTATATTTTTATTATTATTATTATTATTAGTATTATGAGAAATGATCTGTAATGCAGATTTGTTAAGAAATTTTTTTTTCATTTCGTCCCTTGAAGTTTATTAATGTACATATTAAATCCCCGGTATGTGAGAGTTACAGTACCTAAGCTTGCGTAATGTTGCAGTACGGATGATATCCCCTATTATTTATTTCATTAGATATTGACATATGGGCATAATTAAAGTTTAAATCTTTTTCCAGAAATGGTATTGAAAAAGGTGATGGGGATGATGATGGGGTGTCTTGGAATAAGTTGTTTGAGAATTACCGATCAGGCAACAAGGCCAGCACCACCTTCTGAGTGTGATTCACCATCTCCACCATCATATGATATCAACGATGCCCAATCCCGCAATGAGCATGGTATAGGAGAGGTGAGATGTTACCCCTACCCACGGGTAGGGAGTCCAGCTCCATCATCAGATGAATATGTTGATCCTAAATCATCATCATCATCATGTGATAGAATTAAACTTAGTGATGGAAGGTACTTAGCTTATAAAGAAAGAGGAGTTCCCAAGAGCCAATCAAATTTCAGAGTTATTATTGTTCACGGGTTTGCTAGCAACAAAGAGATGAACTTCAATGCTTCACAAGTACATCTACACAAACCCTTTTATCTTTTTATGTCTTTTGTATATGAATTCATATGCTTTATTGCTTTTCTTGCATAAAAATGGGATTTTGTTAAGCATTGACTTAGGGCTACAGTTAATATCTGATCGGACATGTATAAAAGTATTGTACTTGAATGTTTAGTCTTATTTTTAAGGAGCAGTTAGTTTTGATGTACAATACTTTTATGCTTGTTAACTATAGTATGGTTAGCGAAATCCTGAAAATGTCAAACACAAGATATTGAGTTTCCAGGATTTTATGTAGATAACTAGATATAAATAGTAGACATGATAATTAGTGTTGTAAATATGTTTTGACTTGCAGAAACTAATGGATGAATTGGGGATTTACCTTGTACAATTCGATAGAGCTGGATATGGAGACAGTGATCCATATCCTAAGCGGTCACTTAAGAGTGAAGCATCAGATATTCAAGAACTTGCAGACCAGTTGCAGCTTGGGTCTAAATTCTATCTCATTGGGGTCTCGGTAGGATCATATCCCACATGGAGTTGTGTCAAGAACTTACCCGAAAGGCATAAAAACTTGATTACTCGATCTCTTTCCATTTTACTAGTTGCTAATGATAGAGGTGGCAATTTCGATCAATCCGGGCTATGTTTAACCTTCAACCTGTCAAACCAGTAATATAATTATCAAAAAAAAAAAAAAAAAGGGTAAAAATGAAACGTGTCATATGGGTTTTGAACATGTTGCCCAAAGTCTATTTTTTTAACGCATAAAACGTCTTTGTTTTTCTCGAAGGAAAAATCTTCACACAACCCAGAATCCACCATGTATTCTCACATTTTGTCCTCAATGGACTAGAACGCACAACGTCTTGATTGATTGGTCAAGTAGAATACAGTTAGGCCAAAGGCCTTTTGGTGATGCATAAAAGTTCTTAAAACATCTTTATTCAAATGCTAGATTAACATTGAAATAATTATAAATCACGCT
Source organism: Asclepias incarnata (assembly GCA_025447715.1). Classification (NCBI taxonomy): domain Eukaryota; kingdom Viridiplantae; phylum Streptophyta; class Magnoliopsida; order Gentianales; family Apocynaceae; genus Asclepias; species Asclepias incarnata. The sequence continues at coordinate 9,323 of JAOEHQ010048377.1, forward strand.
AAATTAATCTTAAAAAAGTTACTTTTTGGTTTAAAGTGCTATGGGTCAAACTGACCCAACTTCTTTGGACCTGTTATGCAACTTGCCTACCTCGTCGATTTTGCCAGGTATAGTAATTATGTGGTGACATTGGTGTATCCTTGTCAGGCTAGCAGGAGTAGCTCTAGTAGTTCCATTCATAAACTACAGATGGCCATCACTTCCTCGTGATCTCATACAAGATGATTACCGGAAAAACCTTTCAAAGTTGGCAGTCTGGATTACCCGCCACACTCCAGGGTTGCTACACTGGTGGCTGACTCAGAAAATGTTCCCTTCTTCTTCTGTTCTTGATAGAAACCCAAAATTCTTCAGCAATAAAGACTTGGAAGTCCTGAAAAACACTCCCGGATATCAGTTGCTTTGTAAGGTAAATTATCTACTTGAAGTCGCAATAACCAGTTTTTTTTTTTTTTGGATGAACACATACTGCTTCCGTGAATCTCATTATCTTGTACTCGATATAACGTTTTTGGATAACCAGACTAGTGCTATTTTCAGCCTATTTTTTACAACTGGTTATCTCATTCTAACTATTCAGCAGTATATAATCACTTTCAAAATGCACATTAAGATGAATTAAATGGAGCATAGATAAATGATCTTTGTTCTTGAACTGAAACAGAGTAAGCTGAAAGAAGAACCGATATTTCGTAGTCTTATTAAAGACTTCATGGTTGCATTCGGGAAATGGGATTTTGACCCGCTGACTCAAAGCAATCCTTTTGAACAAAGTCAAAGTCACTTCCACATGTGGCAAGGTTATGAAGACAAAGTAGTACCTTGTGAACTACAAAGGTATGTATCCTCAAGGTTGCCATGGATTCAGTACCATGAAGTTCCTGATGGAGGACATCTGCTCGTGTATGATAGTGATGTTTGTGAAGCCATTTTGAGGTCTCTTTTACTTGGAGAAGCAGCTCCATTGTATATACCTAAATTTGATTCAAACTAGTGATTCTTGTAGGTCAAATGATTGTTTGATAAATGTATCATATGTTTGATATAGTTTGATATTTACATTCTTCCATGTAAGACTTGGATTCAGAAGAAGTACATCAGTTGGTTTATTTTTTATTTTTAACTTAAAAGCGGTTAGAAAGTTGTCAAAGCAATCTCCTAAATGGTTAAAATCAATAATGAATTAAGCAAAAAGGTACAACCTAGACATGTTTTGGCCATCACTAACAAAAAAAAACCTGATTTGACTCGAACCCATTTTGACTTTACAAATCTGCCTCGACCACATATTACGTCACCTCCAAAGTACACGAACAAGCTCAAAATAATCATTTTACAGTTATTGAATTTGATTTATGATGACGCACATAAATAATATCTCTGAGATTTAGATTCATTATATTATAGTTTTAACAAAAATAGATCAAAACAAACCAATAAGTAAACTGATTGTAAACCTATTATCGTTGGTACAATTACAGCATAGTTGCATGAATCAAAGGGTTATATCAAACCAAATCCATATCAAGATGCACAACAGTACAACACTCTAAAACCAAGTTCAAATCAAAACTACTAATAAGATACAGTATCTTCCAGCCCATAAAAGAAGGAAGTCAACCAGTCACTAAAAGTACAACACAAGAAGCAAAAAATTAAATAAATAGAAGATTCGGCATTCCAAATCTATCTAACATAAACAAACCCGTCATAACTTTGAAGTATGGAAAGTGTGGATGTTCTTCATTCAGTAAGAGGATCAACTTTAAACCTGTAAAGCAGCGTTTTCTTCTTTGAAGTTGGGTTGTCAATGGTGAGAAGCAACTTACCAAGCTCACTGATTTTAAAACTATGGCTTATAACTGGCTCGTCTGTTGGACTCATCTTCTTTGGTTTCTGGATATTAATGGTATAATTACCTTCATTATTGGGCACATATTCAGCGCTGTAGCTCACTTCCCATCCAACTACTCGTAGCTCCCACACAAAAGTGCATTTCTGAGATAAGGTTTTCCCTTTTATTAGCTAATAGTCTAAAACAATGTATTTCTATGATATTAAATGAGTACGTGATATCTATTGTTTCGGAGAAGAAAAAAGATTCTATTAATCAAGTTAAAGACAATTTTTGTCAAGATTTTGCATAAATTCGGCATATCTCTAGCTTTTTTTTATCCGGAAGTCATGGTGATACACATATCGATTAAACATATAATACAGTAACGCGTAATCCAAAAATAATAAATATGAATAGATATCATCTAGAGGTGGCTATTTTGACACAATTATCTTGGTTATGTCTAGTCTATAACGGGTCAAACGGATGGAATTAAAAACATTGCTTAAAAGGAAACGGGTCAAACGGTCAAGAGTATCTTAAAGTATACTTTTTGTGTATAAAACCTCCTATAAATCTATATACTCAAAAATTAGATTGTTATTTAAATAATTTTTTTTCTCTAATCATATATTGCACAATAGCTATTTATAAAAAAATAAAACTGTTGAGCAAAAAACTGTTTCATGTCAACCCAGCGCGGTTTGACCCATACCACAAAACTATGTTTTACCAGATTGCCTGACCTGCCTATTTTGCCACCTCTGGATCATACGAATGAAGATAAGTAGATAACTATGCAAAGATTAGTGCAGTTCCCTAACACTAGACTCAAACTTTGAGAGTTCTATTTTACGTTCTTTTCAAAACCTATCATATCAGGCATAGAACTCGTGGAAATAACCAAAGATATATACAACAATGAAAATAAAAATAATAATCCTAAACTATACCTCATTTACGATAATTTCCACAGTTTGCTTGGTGGCTGGTTTAACAGTAACAACTGCAGCTGGATCATCAATTGTGAATTCTGGGTTGCAATCACAATAATCTACACTCAGTCCACCATACTGAATCGGGACATGCTCTGGACTCACATATCTGCGCAAAAGTCAGCAAACAGAACCAAAATTCAATCTGAGAACCAAAAGCAGAATCAAGATTTCTTAAATCACAAACTCACAATGAAATATTTCAAAAATATAACATACTTGAAAAGGGCTTCAGCAGTTTTTGCAGGGCTGGCAAACACAAATTTGCTCTTAGTCCTTTGAGTCATGAACGGACTCATCATTGAATAAAAAGCCAAATACCACCATGGAACATTGATGAAAACCTTCGAAGAGAAACCCCCAAAACAATTACAGCTTAGTACATCTTATTACATGCCAATAGTTAATGGAAATTATGTGAACATCAAAGACTACACATTTGAAAAGCTATCGAGATGGTATTCCATTGACTAAAAGACTTATGGACCATAATTAACACCGCTAACTTAAAGACATAAAACCAATAAAGGTGTCATTTTCAAATTGGAATTGGAATTTATTATCCCCATTCAAGAATCATTTCGAATTGAAAGGCACTTTCTTAGAGTACATGTTGACCTCATACTTCTTTAGGCTTTTAACAAACCAATTATAAACTTAATTCTAGCAAAGTTAGAGACTCATGTTACTAATCAAAAACAGCAAGAAATCTATCAAAACATTAACCATCGTTCTAACTATTGATTGTTTAATACCAATACAAGATCCTAAAACTATATGAACATGACATTCTTTCTGTTACAAGACTAAACGATAAACTTATTTTGAACAAACATAGCCTGGATCAACAGCCAATTGAAAACCACAATTAATTTCTGAAAACACCAGTCAAAATTACAAATTCTAATTTCTTATATCAATATTTTTTTTTAAGTTGCACAAGATTGACTTTTTTTTTTCCTATTTAATTGACATATAAATACAGCATAGATCAATAACCAATTAAAAAAAAACAATCAATCTCTCAAAACATTAGTAAAAGATCTCGCTTCTGATTTATTTAATCCTAAGAGCCTGATACTAAATGACCATAAGTCATTCTTTATTCTACAAGATTGATATTTTTATTTATTTATTTCAATGAACATGGCAATATGCCAATATAGCATAGATCAACCACCAATAAAAAACAACAATTAATATCTCAAAACATTAATCAAAGTACTAATTTCTATATACTTTTACTTTAAACTAACATACCAATATAGCATAATACTAGTTCAATAACCAATTAGGTAAACATCTTGGAGGCGGCCTGGGAAAGGGTCCAGAAACCGTCATGGGGATACCCCAGTTAGACCATGTACATCTGAATCAAAGACTTGCCCTCCCGGTAAACCTAAACAGGGAAAACCTCCTCCGTTTACCCAGTTAGGTCAATAACCAATTATAAATAAGAATCTACAATCTCAAAACACATAACTTCACCTGCTTTGCCACAAACTCAGGATAATTATCCTGCAACAACTGCAAAGCCTGCTTAGTAGCCAATCTAAGCTCCCGTTTTCCAGGCCCAGGAGAATTCTTCAAATCACTAACTTGAAAAATAGTATTGATCCCGCCAGGCCTAAAATTCAACTTCCTAATACTCCTTTCAAGGAACTGAATCCTCCATTTCAAAAACCTAGTCCTTTTTTCTTCATCAGAAAATGTTTTTGCATACAACTCTTTATTTTGGAATTCACCATAAACATTATAACAAACAGGGTGTCCATCTTTATCAAAACCATGCATAAACACAACTTTTTCAAGATCATCACCTAAATCTTCATTAACTAAATCATCAATACTAAATGCTTTTCTCCATAAAAGTGTGTTTTTTAACATTAAGAAAGATTCTTTGACCTTAAAATCTCTAGCCCTTAAAAACTTTAACAAAACAACATCTGTTCTTTCATCTTTCAAAAGTGGGATTCCCCAAATTGAGATCTCTTCATGATTTTGTTTGACTTCTGAACTGGGTTCTTCTGAATTTGAACTAAAGTTTAAATCTTTATTGTTTATAGCTTCTTGGACTAGATTCTTGAGCTCAGAAAGTGAATCTTTTTCCAAATCTGATAGATCCTTGAACTTGTTGCTTTCTTCTTTGAAAGAAACCAGAGAATCTGGAGGGGTTCTTTTTATGGGTTTTTGTGGGTGTTCTATAACTTCACCTATGGTGGGTGTTGGTGGTGATGTAATGGTGGTTTCTTTTGATGTTAATATGAGTGGTAATGAAAGTGGTGTTTCTTGCTCCGGTTGTGGTGGGGTTTCTAGGGTTCCGCCGTGGTGTTCTGCCGCCGGCGTTGGTGTGGCGGTGATGGACGTTTCGTCGGCCATTCTTAGAAAGAGATTTCAGGGTTTAAAGTTGATTCAAGAATTTTAAAGATTGTTTTTGTATTGTATGAGTGTACTATTACTAAAGTGAGAAAAGTGAGGTGTGATTTTTGATAAGGCAAAGAGAATAAAATTTTGAAGTATTTTTATAAGAAAAATAAAAAATAATTAATCCTCTTAAAAATGCTTTTAAAATCATTAAAACATGACACGTGAATTTCATTAATTTTTTTTTAATCTCATCTTTTGATTTTGTACATGTCATGATTTTGTAGTTGAAAGGACTTTTTAGAAAGATGAGTTTATTTTGAACGGTCAGTTGAATAACGACATCAGCTAACACCTCATCATACAAAGACGAGGCCCTGCCAATTCCACTCTTTAAAGAAAAAATCCCACAGACTTGTTATTTAAAGGGAAGGAAACACCTCATCAAACAAAGGTGAGACCCCTGCCAATTCCACTCCTTAGAGAAAAAACCCCACAAACTTGTTATTTCAAAGAATCGAACCCAAGACCTGTAGGTAAAATCCAGGGATACATCAACTAGTTGGACTGACATTATTTAAATAAAATAATGAGTTAAAAGGATATATCATTATAAAAAAAATATAAGTATGGTACTTATGATATATACGTGGTTGGTTGGTTGGTAATCAAAGTATGTCACACTTTTAAAGTGATGTCTTGTTACTATACATAATAATATTTGTATTATAAGAGGAAATAAAAATAAAAATATATGTTCAATAGTTTTCCATTTCTTTTGTCACTATATTCTAATGTATGGTAAAGTTTTGTTTTGACTTTAATGAAGGAAAAGTGGATAAAAGTTAAGTTGAACAACTATTTGAACAATTATGATAAGTATGGAATGGATGCCTTTTCTTTTTTAATGATGAGGATTGAGGAGACACTAGAATTGAAATTTTGTAACTTCAAATAATGGATGAGATTAAAAGAATTTCACTACAAAGGCCTATATTTTTGTTATTTAGATGTGCACGTATTGACTAATTTAATTTTTAGTTCAGTTGTCAATTATGTTTTCTATCCCTCAAAAATCTTGTCCCCCTTTCCATTAATAATATCGACATCATTTTACATTAATAATATCGACATCAACATAGTCATTTTATATTTGTAATTTCTGAATAAATCTAGAGTTATAATTGTCTACATCTTATATTTCTCATATTTTGTCCTTGTTGTTTTTGTTGTGTGACTAAATATACAACAATCAAATTTACTGTCATTATAAATGGATAAAACTCAATGATGTACTCAATAGCTAACCATGAAAATTAACCGAGATGACTTTGTGCTTCAATCAGTCTGGGATTGATTTGATGAGTTTAGACCAAGTGTGAACTCTTTTTCTTATGCAGGTTTAATCTTAAACAATATAATTAAAATATTTTGATTATATCAAATAGACAATATGTTCATTAAACAAGCTCCATGCACATTTAAGTCGTGAGCTCCACAAGACTTTGAGGAGTTTGAGATCGAAAAATTCAATTAATGCATTGACTTTGTCGTGCTTAAAGCTCAATCTCGACCCCTACATCATGGTCTCATTTTTTCTTTTCTATTAATTGTAACTTGATTGACATCTTTTAGAAAGGAAGAGGAATGATGGAATTGCCATTTTTGTCCATAAGAATGTTTAATAATTTTATGCTCGAGAGTTATTTTAATAGAAATTCCAACAGACTGTAACAAATTCATCTGAATTAGTGATGATGACTTGAAGTTCAGTCAATTCGACAAGTTCTTTGTTTAAAAAAAAATTCATAATATAGGGGGAGTTTAGGAGTGGTTTCACCCAACGGCAAACTTTCTTATTATTGTCATATCTTACTTAAAGTGTACCAAAATCTTTTTGATGCTCGACTCTATGAGAATGACATTGAACAATTGATGGCAGAGGCTTGGATTAAGCCGATTGGTGGTTCTAGACCAAATTATATGTTTTGGGAATGACAAAATTGTGTTTAAATGGCGCTGAAAAAATGGAGTAAAAAGAGGTTTCGTTCAACAATTTAGTTAGAGAAATTAATGAATTGAAGGAAAGGATATAAAATGAGAAAAGGAAGCGGAGTCGAGGAATCTGAACGATGAAGGGCTAACAACTTGGATCAAAACTAGAAGAAATTGGCTTGAAAAAGGTAGTGATGATGGAAAGGTGGCTCGGCAGAAGGCCATGGTCAAATGGGATCCCATAGAGATACAAACAGCTATATGTAATATTGGTTAACATTTTTACAACTTGTTGATCTTAGTTGTGTCTAAAGATAATCAACTAGTTATTGGCATTTAAAACTCTGATGTCCAAAATAACTTAACCTTAAAATTTAGATGAGATGGCCTTGTACTTCAGAATTGATTTGATAAGCTTAGAACAAGGTTGAACTCATTACAATATCCAATAATTTTTTTAAAAATAAGGCACACACAAAAAAACACTTAAACATGGACTTAATCAACTCAATATTTACACATGAGTTACATCGCTGACATGCAAGGAGATCCTGGATATAAGTAATATCATTGGCCTTACATAACACAACACATTTTGGGAGTATTAGTTGTGGATGAGAGGACAACTTCACAGTTAAATGTGCTTGGGTGTCAGAAATCCAGGATCGGTGACCCCCTGGGAAGTTTTCACCCGAGCAACAAAAAACAAAGCCGTGAGTCTGCGAACAATATTGTGTTGTGATAAGACGGGATATTACATATGACAAATTTAAGAGCTTTGTTTTTATATATTTGAATAACTTATACATTTAATTTGAATCATCTCATACTTAGCTGAATATGAACAACTAGATGTTACTTGATTTGGATTTTGAATGAATTTATAATAGTCAAATGCAAATAATACGAAATGAATGAATTTATAACAGTCAAATGCAAATAATATGAAATGAGTATAATCCATCCGAATAACACTCCTACTCAAACTGTCAAATGTCAAATGATATAAAGTAATAAATGCAGCCAAGCCATACATAGAATGTTACCGGGCCAACGGGGATTGGTACCAGAATACCAGGGTTTGGGTTTCCTATAAACTTGGGCCTAGTTTAAGTCATATGACTAATAATATCATGGGCTTTCATGGGCTTATTATCAATTCAGATTCAAAATCAATTATTCAAACCACATATGTTAATGAAAACGAAAAAAAGACATTGTAAGTTTGTAACTAGAATTATAGGGGGCTGATCCATATATCATCAAAATTTTGACATACACCACAAAAATGATTGATTTAACGATCTTATCCTTTACCAAAGAAAAGATGAGTTAAATAGACTAAGGGTAAAATGGTTAAATCAATCTTAACCTTTACCAAAGAAAAAGATGAGTTAAATACAGTATAATGGTTAAATCAACCTGTTTAGTGGTGTATGACAAAAACTTGATGGTGCATGGATCAACGCCCTCTCGGTTAACGTTATCAGTATTTACAATGCCATGCATTTTGTAACAAGATAAAAGATAAACAAAACTAAAACGAAAAGGAAAACAAGGATAAAAGTTTTATTGCTATTGGAAGAAAGATTAAAAGATAAATATCTGAATAAGCTTAGAGATCAAACTAGATAATTGGTAGTTCGAGAAATCGAGTAAATTTGAAAAACTCGAATATCAGTATAAACTTCTTCTTTTGAGATATTTGTCTTTCTAACTAAAAAAAAAGTGTATTTTTAATAACAAAATTTATTTCAAATGTATATAAAAATGCATTCAAATTATAAAAATATTTATATATATATATATATATATATATATAATTTATGATATATATAAAACTTGACCACAAGTAGAAAGTAGTATAAGATTTGAAAAGCTTGATATGAGCTCGAGTTGACCTCTTATATGCTCTAGTTGAGTCCTAATCAATTGGAATTCGACTCGTTATCTAATATTTCTAATAATCTCAAACTTGAGCTCGAAATCAATAAAAGCTCGACTCGAATGACATGAGTTGCTTGATAAAAACTCGACGTATTTGCATTGCTTTACATTCCTCGTAGATGATACAATGTTTTGCTATTGTATCTTTAACTAGTAAGCATAGACTCTAATTAAACAAACCTCTCCACCAAACCACGATGAATTTCTCCAGGCCCTAATACTCTGTTATGATCTACATCTTGAATGTGCCCATCACAAACAACGTACACATGTCGCTAGTTTCAGTTTTGATTAAATAGCACTAATTATAGTCAAATATTGTTAAAAATGGGTTATAATGTGCAGTGTACCAGATTTGACCCAATAATTAATTTAATAACAAAATATACAAGCACGCTGATAGCGATCATGACCATTTTTACGTTTATATATTGTCACCCTATTCTATTTTTCAACTTGTCTTGTTTGTCACATAACGGATCCAGAAGAAACATCGAGCGACCTAGGCCCCCAACCTATATATGTATGTTTCAATTATATAATAACTTATTTAACTATTGGTTTTGAACTATTAATCGATAATTTTATTACATAAGTCATTGTCAACAACTTTTTTTTTTTTATAAAAATCATACTATATGATACACTTGCAAAGTTGGTACATTTTTAAAATAATTAAAATTTGTACTTTCGGTGTTTTTTATATGGATTTCGATAGAATTGCCGTTAGGTTGGTTTTAAATATATTTAAACAATGTAGGTGTTCATTTGATACCACTAAAAAACAAGGTTGTAAAACTTGCTAATCAGTACTTGACTAGCTGATCGGGAATTTTGGAGCGAGTAATTGGTCTAGGGCTCTAGGCGAAAAGCATCCTGGAAGTACTTGAATTGAGATTTTTACATATAAATTTCAAACTTATATGTATGATATGTTCACATGATCATAGAATTGTGCACAAAACCCTAGAAATACATTTTATAAACATTAACATAATCGTTTAAATAATTAAAACTGGTTTTTGATCCATTTTTTTTTTATCGAGTTTCAACCTAAATGACCAAGTTTTCTCTGAATATTGACCAAATTATGGACCAATTAGCGAATACTCGGATATTTTTTTTACTCACCTCGATCATTGACCTTGTAACGAGTCCTTGGGGGTTACTCGACCTTAGAATCAAATTTTACTACACTGCTAAAACACTTGAACATTTAGTGAAATCAATCCACACCATCTATTTTTTCTATTTAATTATCGAGATTGGTTTCTTGGGTCTCAAAATTTTTAGTGGCCTGTAGACAAAGAAAGCAATCAGAAACTCACACAACTTTACCAACCTATGGCACCATCACATCACAAAACAATATAAACCAACCCCCAATTTAAAAAAATAAAAAAAAGTTTATAATGCATCTGCATTAAGTTTGGAGGGAATGTAAACAATAAACCAACCCTAACAACTCGACAAGTTTCTTATATTAAATTAAAAAGTTGTGATTGTTAGATATCATCTGGTCCATTTTAAGCCCAATACTTTTAAAAAAATAAAAATTAATGTAGTCCAAATCTTGTCTCCCATTCATGGATTTTATTGGGTATAAGTGTATAACCCTCACTTGAAATCAAAGAACAACCACCTTTTCATCGCAATAATTTCTTATTAGGGGATAACTTATATGATGTTAACAGTATATAGTTAGGTGATATTTGTGAATGTTTGTGAGGGGAAACATTAAAACCAGGGGGGGCTTTTTATCATTAAAATATTTATATGTGTGCAGCATATATAATGTTAACAGCATATAACATTTTTATTAAATGCATGCCTTTTATTCATTCATAATGCTGTTTTAGAATTGAAGACAAATACTATTCTCTTCCTGAATATATAGTTTCAATTATATGACATTGCCTGTCTTAAATCTTGTAGCATAATCAAGGAACAACCCTTATTTTGACCAACATTCATCACTATATCGAACAAATGATTTGGACAGTCAACCTGTTTATACTCGGCTACTTGCCCAACCCATTCGAGCATGCCTTGAGAATAGTATCGTTTTATGAACAATTAAGGGACCGTTTGGTTTAAAGAATTTAAGGGAATTTGATGGAAAGAAATTTAGATATTCTTCCTTGTCTGTTAGGATAACATAAGAAATTTGATATTCCTTTCCATCAAATTACATTAAATTTTTTTGAACCAAACGACCCCTAAGAGTTTTAGTTGCACAACAACTTCCGTGAAGTCTGATTTAACGAAAGTTTAAGGTGATTATAGACATATAGAACAGTAAAGATACCCTTTATTGATCAAGAAAATTTAACATAGCCTGGGGGCACAAGTAGAAGCCAAACCAAGATACATTGATCAAAATACCCGCGACATCTTGTATAATAGAGATACACGTCCTAAATATATTTTTGATTTCAACATTATTTTTGTAACGCATAAAAACAATCACGTACGATTCAGATTATAATTTCAACATTTAAGCCTCTCATCGTGCTCATTTGTATGCTTGTTATCAGATCATGTCACTCATCTTGTTCTCTTTTGTCGTTTCAATGTGTTTGTCTTCGTTCTTCAAATAATTAACCAGCAACGATAATTCATTGAGACAATTACCTTCCAATTTACAAGATAACATAGTCATAAATGTTTTAATACTTGATCTCTAGAAAACTAAAAGAAAAGATAATAAGCTAGATAAAAAATAAAATAAAAGGAGAAACAGAGAATAAAAACTCAATAAACTAATTAATAATATGTATCCTCTGAAATTAAGTAGCTTAAACAAACAAAGGCCATGTCCTTGAATCGTCAACAATTGATCACCAACTTCATTTCATCATCCGAAGTTCGAAAAATGAATTTGTGAAGATTGCACCATTTGCAAATCTGTCGTTGTTTGGCATGAGTTTTCGTCACTTATCATCGCCCTACAAAAAAAAGAGGAAGGTTTAACCAAACATGTAAATAAGATTTATGGTTACATATGTTACTAATAAAAACTTCTTCTCAATGAAATGAAAATATTAATGAATTCAAGATCTTACTCGCGTGGCCTAGATGCCCAAAGGGAACTCAAAGCTCTTAGCCTCCCATAATACTCACTAATCACCAAGAAACATTTTGCTGCTTGTCGAACTGTCAATATCCTATGAAGTTGATGAAGAGTCTGTTGTCGTAAATTATCGGCCTATGGTTTAATAAGTTAGTTAAAATCAAATACAGCGATTAAAAGAAAGAAAATACCAAAGTACGTGATACTTTCTCCGTCCCAAAAGATAGTTATTTACCTGACGAACAAATCCTTCAAGATTAGTTAGTTTTCCTAGTGCAACCGCCATATGGTGGACCCCGTCATTGACGGACCCACTAGCAATTGTGTCAACCAACGACTGATGTAGCTGATCTAAACCTTGTGACAAGGCTTCTTCTGCTTGTTGTGAGGATTGCTGCAGGCTATAAATTCCCACAACTTGTTGTTCTGTCAGTGGATCAAGTTGAAGTTCTAGCATCTGACAGATAAAACACAATAGACTTTTTAGACCATTGTACTTAACATTTTCTTGCAAACTTATGATAGTTTTATTAATGAAACTACCAAAGTTTTGGACAAACTGTGATATTATAAATAGTAAAACCTTGATAAGCTCAGAGGGACGAAAACCGCCCATCCAGAGGAAGCAGCGTTCGGCAGGGGTAGTCCACATTCCAGTAATCAAGTGGAACACATCAGATTTAGCTGCCACTCCCTTTAGCCGAAAAATCTCATCATAATGTGCAACAAAGCTATCTACTATGATACGAAGATCACCATCTGATAAATGCGATTGCAATCCTTTACGCAACTCGCCCATATGTCTTTGATCATCATCTAGCCATCTTGTGTACTCCATGTCAAATATTGCTGCACCTACACACACATGATCATATCATATGTTACTTGCATATTAAACAATTGTAAAAAATTTTAAATTAATCTATTGATGCAAAGACTCACCAGGACTAAGGTTCCCTCCACCACCTCCACCGCCTCCCATGAACAGCCCCTAAATATATAGCTCAAGATCAGTTTCGATTATTAATTTCTTATATTAAAGGTAACGGCCCGATACACCGTGAGCTCTTGACTTATAGCATAATATATTATTTACAGAAAAGACCTGTGATCGAGCACGTTGAAGATCTTGTTCAAGTTGGGTTAGCCTTATTCTGCTAGACTCTAGTTGCTGAACATAAGCCTGCAAACAATAGAGTTGAACCGACAATCTTTAAATATGTGGACCATACTTTTAACTAACTTAAATTAGGGAAAATGATGTTAATTTGACGATTCAAGAAACCTTTTTCCTGAGCCTGCTTTTTCTTGCTGCTTCTCTGTTTTGAGCTAAGCGCCTCAAAGTCTGTCAACAAAATCAAGTTTACACATTATAAGTCACCATTTAATTTACTTATGAAGCATGCACAAATTATTAACTTATTTTTTGTGTCAAATATAATTTTTGTTTAGAATTTGTCTAAAATTATATATTATTATGCAAACTCACGCTTTTTAAATAAAAACAGATAGACAGAAGAAGTTTTCCATGTTTAAGTTATCCGGACTTATTAGACACTTTTATGAATTAAATAAAAGAACCTTGGCATCCAGTGTTTTCTCTGATGTTGAACCAATTCCTTTCCTCTGCATAAAAACAACATTGTGAAGTTACTCCTTTTTTTAATATTATTATTTAAGAAAAAATAATTGGCTATACATCTATCAAAAGGGAAATAATAAACTCACCAGAAGTTTTGATTAATCTATCACAAATTCACAATGTATAGTTTTTACAAGACTGCTAATGCTTTGTTGTGGTATATGAATCAAAACTTAAAAGGTAAATGTATCATGAGTCAAATGAACAACTTTAGGCCTGAGCCCCAACCTCTAGACTCCTTTTTCAGGGTGTTTACAATTGCATCACCATCTTTCATTTTTTTTCTTTTTACTTTTCATTTTAAAGATTTGCTAATGAAAATGTATCACCACATAAAAATGTTCAAAATAGTACTTATTACAATAATGCAAAAACCAATAGAAATATAGAATACTCATGGGTTTTTGGGTTATTTAAATCACAAAAAATCAAGTTTCCAAAAAAAGAAATGGCTTGAACTGAAGTTATGGGGATTTGAGTAATCATTACTATAAAAAGATAAAAATGCAACAACAGTTCTTGGAGGAAGTGAAAATAAGCTTTAGTTAAGAGGTCATTAGTTGTATAAAAAGTTTAACAAAATCACCATTTTAGTGATAAAATTTGTCTAAAAGATTCTGCCTTTTTTTTTCTCTCTCTCTATATATCATCATTCTTACATGTCAGTGAAACATATCCGAATAACAATGACTTCTTTGTTTGATTTTCTAATAGTTTGTTGGGATATTTGAGTACATTTTTATTCATATCTAGACTTCATTTACAAAGTATTTTAATATACATTTTCATCCTCTATTATTTCATTTGTCATGCAAAGAAATTCAACATACCATAACAAGACCAACATATTGTTTCCTAAGTTAGTAATATAATGGTATAGTGTAAAATGTAGCAATGTGACAAAAAAAAAAAAAGGCTAAGAATGTCGGTCCGGTTTAGAAGGTTAAATGTTCGATTATATATGAGTCGATATAAAGACCCAAAAATAGGATTTTTTTTATTTTTAAAGTAATGGTAAAAATGAAACCTTTTCCGAGAAGGGTTTGAGGGCTTGTTGAGAATGTGATGATCCACCCGTTGTTACAGGGCTACCTCCTTCGCTATCCATCTCTAGTTGTTGTGGTAATTGAAGTTGTTGTAGCTGTTGCCTAAAAACTTGTTGCTGTTGTTCTTGTTGTTGATGATTTTGTAGTTGATCAGAAGATGTTTTCCTACTGTTACTACTGATTGGAGATTCTGGTTCAATATGAGAATGAGAATGGGCCTCTGGTTTACTTGCAATTGCAACATTTACTGCTGATCCTGAATCTGTACTTGAATTACTGCCCTGTTTTTCAAAACACAAATACATAAAAAACCAAGAAAATTCCTTGGTGGGTGTTTCAGATTCTTCTTAAACATCTATTTTCAATCACAAAAATAGCTTAAAAATCTAATTTTTTTTAATATGAGTATGTGAGAGACTATGGGTAAAAAAAGTACAAAAAAGAAGTTTCAAAAATCCAAACTTTAGAATATGTATGTGAGAAATTATGTAAAAGAATAGCTAAAACATCAACAAAAAGAGAATAAATAAAGTGGATATTAAAATTTATGTTATATTTGCTAAAAAAGATATGTTTTTAACACAAAAATCCCTTAAAGATTGAATATTTGCCATGGGAATCAGAAAAAAAATCAAATTGTTTGATTGATACCAAAAAAGGGATAACTTGTTGAGAGATAATGAAGTTGAAAATTGTCTTTTTACTAATTATGTGAATGTCAAAAAAATGGCAATAAGAAATGGTCAAAGATTGGTTATTAAGGTAAAAAAGAACTACTCTTGGTGTTTGATGAACTCTCATAGGCCAAGAAGGGAACATGTCCAGAGTAGCTGCTGGCCTTGGTACTGTTGTGTATAAAGCTGCAACAAGATCACATACACAAAGAAATATATTTTATGATCATCATCATGAACAAAATTTATAACAAAACAATACAAATTAAATATATATTTATATATATACACACCTAATCCTTATCTTTCTTTCTATTTTTTGCACATTTTTGTAAGTTTTAATGGTGATTCAAAAGGAGTAAGTAGAAAATATAATCATGCAAATTACTCTCCTTGGTATGAAAAAAGCCCACATCTTTTTTGACACTTTCAAACTATCCTTTTTTTTTTACAAAGTAGTGTGCGTTCTTGTCACTTCTTGGGGTGAAGTTTGTTATGCTTTAGATAAGTATGATATCATGAACTAAAGTGAAGAAATTAAAAAAGCATACGTAATTTGTTTTCATCACTGTGGATCTTGTATCCTTGTAGTGCAATAGCTTCTTCTAGCTCACCAAAATCAAAAGATGGCCCTTCTTGATTTCTAACAAAAAATGAAGAAAAATGTCAAAAAAAAAAACAAAAAACAGAGGATTATACTACTCGTATAACACCGTAAAGAAAGTAATTTTCTTGACACCCATGTGAAAAAAGATTGAAACTTTAGTGGATAAAAAGTTGAAAAAATATGTCAAGAAAAACAGAGGATTATACTATACACTATAAAGAAAGTATTTTTTTCTTGAAACCCATGTTCAAAAGATTGAAACTTTAGAATAAAAAAATGAAAAAAGTTGGGAAATTTTGTACATGAAGCCTGTGTTTGGAGGATTAAAGGCAGGAAAAACAGAGTATGGCAAGTGTTGGTGATGATGGTGATGGTGTGAAGGTCCTGAGTCTGACAAACCAGTCTCTCCAATTCTATGACTAGCCATGCAAGAACCTTTCTTTCACTCCATTTTGTTTCAAGATTTTGAAATCTGCATATCAAGTTAAGTAAATAAACAAAAGCCCATATCATAAAATTCATATATAAGCAAGAAAAAGTTATATAGTCCACAAAACCTCCAAATAGTGTTTAACAAGATTAAAAAAATAAAAAAGAATAAAATAAAATAACTTACACTTTATTTTCAGGTGAGAGTGTGTGTTTAAGAACTTAAAGATGATGAACTGAGAAGAAGAAGATCAAAGCTATCATATCAAGGTAACATCTGAATAGCCACCAAAAAAAGGTCCAGTCTTTTTCTAAAACATGTCTAGTTTTCTCTCTCTCTATATATATATACTTTCTGTCTCTCTTTTTAGCATTTCAACTTTTGATCTTCATATATATGGTTATGGGGTCTCAGTTTTTCTTTCTTGCTTCTCCTTCTCTATGAAGAGAGAAAAACTTGGTTTTTATAAAAAAAATATTGCCCTTGTAAACAATTTTGAAAGCTTCAATATAAGCCTAAGCACAAAAAATATATTGCCCTTGTAACACAACTCCTTTGTATACTCTTTGTGGGGTTTGAAGACAAAATTTATATTATTTAAAAAAATTCAAACAAAATATAAATATATTTGTGGGGTTTGAAGACCAAACAAAAAAAAACTAAAAATATAAATATTAAAATTGATTTACTTATATAAAATTGAATAAAATGTCTTGGCAGGAACCCACCAGAAATCACTGACTCCTCTTCCACTCTCTAACCGCCTACGTTTTCTTATTGGTTTATATTTTGGGCTCATCAGAAGTACTGCAAGTACTAGTAAGGGAGGTGATATTCGTATTATTTTTTTTTTAATACATCTATCACAATGTACAACTTATATAACAGACTGTACAAATTATTACTGTAGCAATGTGGTAAATGTATTAAAAAGAGATGATATGAATATCACCTCCTTACTAGTAAATATCAAACTAGTAAATATCAAAGATATCTTTTTGTTAATTAATTAATCAAAATATTAGCTTTTGGACCAATAGAAATGCAAATGAGACAAGGTTTTCTTTCATAAAAGGAGGTCTTGTATGCAGAAAAAGAAGGGTCTTGTAAAGGTTTTCTTTCACTTTCAGAATTTTTACCAAATCTTCATTATGACTAGTGGAATAGGTACAACTATCCTTGCAAATAGTACAACTTGTACTAAGATTTTAGGATTATTTTTTTGTTGACTAATAGAAATGTTAATATTTTGTTTTGATGAAAAATAAAAACTATCATAGAATCACATATATAGTTTAACATTTTGAATGGATAAAGCCCATGCAAAAAAAGAATATTGTTAATTCTTATATGCTTTGATGCACACTTCATGAAATTGAAATTATAGTTTTTACATTTTGGGATTTACATATAGGATAGGTGCATGGAGTTGTAATGAAATATAGCCCTTAGGGCGAAAGGTGTGGTTATCATCATGTCAAAATTTGACATGATAATAGTCAATGAGAACATGATACATAGCCTCCAAAAAAAATATGTCAAACCATGTCAATTCACGTTAAAAGCAAGGGGTGGTGTTACCCCATGCCAAAATTCGGCATTGCATGTACCAAGCTTTAAAGACTTGTATTATACAAGTCTCCTTTGTATGTCCACCCTTGCCGATTTCTCTTTCCATCGGCATCACCATGTCGATTTCCCTTGCCAAAGACACATGTCGTGACAACCGTCACGAGTCTTGCACTTAATTTTATTTGAACGTTCATTATGTTGTCTTAAGTCGTGAACTTTTGGGTCTAGTGAGACTTGTTCTATTGTTAGGTCGTGTTCAATGTACATATCCTTCGAGTGTTTGCTCAATGTAAACTCGAGTTTGGACTTAGAATGTTTAATGAATGGTCCTTAATAACTAACGAAATGTCATTTTACCGTTAACTTTTATTACATTTTCAGTCCAAAAGTTTTGGAATGTTCCACTAACTTATCTAGATTAATTAATCTAACACTTTGAGTGGGATTACACTTGTAAATCTTTTATGTATTCCACCTTTTATGTTTGATGATTAAGCAAATCCACTAACAAAGTATGTTAGTGTAGAAGTTTATTTTTCATTTCATTATCAAGTTGCATGTGTATGTAAAACTTCTCCTCTCTTGTCTTCTTTATTTTCATGTTCGACACAAAGGGCAAAAGCAGCCCATTTTCGTGCTTGAAAACCTATATAATTTAAGGTATAATTGAGTTCTAGTTCGATTTTTAAACAGCTTCTTGCAAAATCATTTTATTTTCGTGTTTAAAGTTGACCACAAAGATGATATGCGCTTGGACCGCGAAGATAACAACTAATAGGTCAATTTTGTTCTAAACCAAGTCTATCCTATTGTTTCCATACATGTAATTGTTTTGAAAATGCATTTTTGGTGTCTTTAAACTCGGTTTTCGGACTTTGAATTTGTTTCTCTAGACTAGCACGTAGATGATCAACATCTACGTCCCCTTGTTATCTTCATGGACCATTCTTGTAAATCTTGTTATCTTCGTGGACTGCTTTTGTAAAATTATCTACGCGGAGGATCGAAGTTGTAAATTTATAAAAGTTAACCATTTGCGCGGACTGAAATCGAAAGTTTAATTACGTTAAGGGACTAAATGTGTCAAAGTTTGAAACTTCTTATCTTCGTGTTGAGTTCTGTTATCTACGTGGGCTAATTTTGTAAAATTTATCTAGCCAGGGTCAAAACTGTCAACTTTTCAAACCTGTGATCTGCGCGTGGATCTTTCTTATCTACGCGGACCTTTTATGTAAATATTCTGAAAAGTTAGTTTTTATTTCAGAATTAGTCCTATTTCAATTACAAAATCAGTCCTTTTGTTTACTAATCATTCAAAAAGGCTAATTAACTAACGAGCTTTGGCATGTGACTTCAATTGGACTTGAACATTGTAATGGAATTTCCTTAGGTACTAATCGTTAAACATATGGTCGTTCTGTGAGGTGTTGACCTTGATTGTGCTTATGTTTTAGGTTTCGACGTTCGTGACTTGTGATTCATTCGTACTCGTATTGTGTTTTGTGCTTGGTCTATCAGGTGAGTTCACTGGCCCTGTTCTTTTTTCATTGTTTTGTGTGGGGCTGAAAAACATGAATAACTGTTTTGATCTAATTAATTGTCTTTAACTTTTTTATACTATGAGCTGTGAATGTACTTGTGTTATAATCTTATTTATTTATTACTTATTGTACTTGATTGCTATCACAAAGTTCCTGGACACTACTATTAATTCAATCACACTATTCAATGATCGGACTGTAGGTAATTATGGACATCGTTGTTTAGGGTAGACCATCCCTCACTCGGACCTGTTCGTTTGCAAGTGCATATTACTTGATCTATTTCATACTAGCGATATCGTATGGTGTTGAGCAGGGTGTCGGTTAGTCGGAATAGTAGTGGAGCTCAGTATAAGCAATAAATTTATGAATTGTGCTTTTGATTAATGTACTTAACATGTTTTGCAAACTATGAACTATGGTTATAATTGATCTGTGAACTCACCAACTACTTTTGTAGTTTACATTTAAACTCTCATGCTTTTCAGGTCCAAGTAATTAGATCATGTGCTCTGAAGGTCTTAGTCGTTCGTAGTTGATGTCCTGGATCATCTTTTGTGATGGGTCGTCTTTTGTACAAGTTCAGCTTTAGTACTCTTGGGTTATGTACCTGTAATTATGTAAAATGTTGTTCTTTTAGATCTCCTGGTACTGTTTCTTTTGGTCTATTTTGGTTGAATGTTTTGTTCAGATGTTCTTGTAAAGGGTAAATCTCTCAGACAATGTATCTTTCGTTCTCATAATATTATGTTATGTTATGTTCTGTGTTGTGATCTATATCTTGTGCTATGTACTATGTTTGTTGTGCATCTCGTGTTTCCGCTTTAGCGGGGTGTTACACATGCCGATTGATGCCGATGTGTAGGGGGCAATGATGCCACGTGCCGTTATATACCGATATCCCATGCCAATACTTTCATGCCGACCACATCTTTCACTCTTAAGGTTCTAATTTGGGCATGTGTATTTTGTTATGTATTATTGAACTATATGGTGGAATTAATATTCACTAAGGATTTCATTTGTTAGAATCATAGAGTTTTTCTTTGAACGTTATAGAATCATAAAGTTTCTTCACCGATATAAACGTTTTGGAATATGTGCTACATGGTAAACTAATTAACAAAATAATTCTAGTTGATGGGTTGTTAAAATTGACTTGATATGATTTATGCATTTGTATTTTTATTTCAGTTTCTAAAGTTTCAAGCTAACCACCACCTTTTTCTAATAATGCAATATTGTATAGTACAAATTTTGTTGCATAAAATATAATATGTTAAAACATTAATCAACTTCTCAACTAGAGATTATATTAATGAAAAAACAGGGCACATCCAACATTCAGAAGATGAACTTGTTTGGTATTGTTGATAGGTCAACATCCATTCCTTGTCACTACCTAATACATTGCCACATCAAGATTCTTTTCCATCAATAGAAGTTTCTACCCTTTTATGTCCCTCTAAAGTGAAAAAAAAAACACAAAACATTAACCACAACAATCACATAATGTATCTTATTATATGATGACTAGAACAATTGTATGCAAATATATATAATGCATGATTTTTACCTTTTGACCTTGTGAGATATATATATATATATATATATAGGTTCTGGTTCCAATAAAATAAGTATTAAAGTAAAACAAATAAAATAAGTCTTTTCTCTTAACTAAAAATCGGTGTGCATCATGAAAATCTTCGTGCATCAGTGTATATACATGTGCTCTATGAATCTTCGTGCATCAATTTTATCATGATCCAATGGTCAAGATCTTATCCTATTTGTTTTACTTTAATACTTGTTTTAAAATAACCAACCCCTATATATATAATATATATATGGCTCTTATTTACAGAATCTTTTTTTGCAAGAACCGCGAGAACTTTTAAATTATGTATTGGGTCGTATGTTTTTAAAGTTCATTCACATGTGAAACGTTATAAAAGTTCATGCTGTAGAAGAATTTCATTTTTCAAAACTTTCAAAATAGTCTTTGTTCACTTGTGATTTCCGTTAACATGTGAACAAACGGCTATATATAAGGTTTTGAAAAAAAAAATTCTACAACATGAACTTTTATACCGTTTCATATGTGAATGAACTTTAAAAACATGTAATTCAATACATAATTTAAGAATTCTCACTATTGTTATAAAAAAAAAAGTTCTAAAAATAAGGAAAAACTATATATATATAACATTAATTAATTAAGTTGCGATAGATTCTTATGTAGTTGATGTAGCTATATCAATTAATACAATTGTCATATTTAATGTTATCTAATGATATATATGGATTAGGTTTCATTGAATGCTGCATTTGGCTTTCATTCCTAACACTTGCTATTATTTATTTTTGAGTCCCAAATACTTGCATGATAATACCAATTTTTTTTAGTGTGGAAGAGATTAAGCTAGCTTGCTCCATGGCCACATTATTTATATCTAGTTAGTTTTATATATACACAAAACCTGATAAAATAATACAATATATATAAGCACTCAGTGTGTATATATATATATATATCTTTAGAGAAGTTTGGTGATTGATTACAGATCAAATGTTATACAAAACTTCGATAAATCTCAGTGGTAGTTTAAACCGATTTTATTGTAGCATACACATATATAAAGTATAAACATATATATATACATGGATACTTTATGAGCCATGCGGCTCCAAATACGTACTTCATGTATGCTATTAGACTGACATCTTTTTGCTTATCAAATAAATGTGACTAATTTGTTAATCTTATAAACAAGTCTAAAAATCTGGTACTCATACATGACAGATCAAAGTTTAAAATTGAGAGATAATGAGTAGAAACAATAAATAAGCATCAAAGTTTTAGGCATGTTTTTAGGTCTATGAAATTAGTCACAATTTTTTTTAAGACTCCATTAATAATCGTTATGATTACGAACTTTTTATAGGTATCTATTTCAACAGAAAGATAAACTAGTTTTTCTAACTTTTTGGGTAATCAAATTTTCGATCGATCGATAGATACATTTAATTTAATAAACGTTGTATAAGGCAGTTATAACTTTTATGAGATGCATACAAAAAAAAAGGTACCTTGGCTCCCCTATAAATGAAACACCTTTTTTATTGTTTTGTATAAGAAAAATGCAACATCGTTAGGTAAATTTTATCAAGTTATATATATAAATATGAATATATATATATCTATATATATATATATATATATACTGACAAGTTATTTTAGTAACCCCTAAAAGGTTAGGAACCTTTAGGAACCCTTTTAAAAATTTTAAATCAATCTCAACCATTGATTATTCTTTACATGGTGATTGTTTTTTGAGTTA